>VNKF01007953.1:0-115800 GCA_008044355.1 Drosophila lacteicornis
CCGTACAGTCCTGACTTGGCACCAAATGACTTCTTTTTATTCCCTCACATCAAGAAGAAAATGCGTGGTCAACGATTTTCGTCGCCAGAAGATGCTGTTGAAGCATTCAAAAACCATGTTTTTGAGGTGTGTCAATCAGAGTGGAAAAACTGCTTCGAAAATTGGTTTGAGCGCATGCAAAAGTGTGTAAATCTTGATGGAGAATATTTTGAAAAACAATAAAACTATTTTCCTTAATAAATATTCGTATTTTCATTATTAGGCCAGAAATATATGTAGCAGCCCACGTAGCAGCATCCATAAAAGGCATATTCGCAGATATAATACATAGGCATGGATTTTTCGGGGAGAGGGAATCATAATGGTTTCTTAATGTGCCAGCCAAAGATTTTTGGCATACAAAATGCGCTTCAGTGCTTTCCAAGGCATTAAAAAGTCGATTGTTTATGGTATATCTATATATACTTGGCCAATGTAAACATTACCGATTATTAACTTTTTCCCTACCTTTTTCCATTTTGTATATTTTCATAAACTAGACAGACGCACAGTTAGTCTAAGAATTTTTATTCGTGGTCCAAAGTTTCCAATGTGTTTATCAAAATTTCCCCCCCATGGACGACACAATAATATTTTGTCGGGTTTTTCACAAACAAGCCTCAGATTTATGATTTTTGGCAAAGACTACATGCCACATAAAAAGAGAATATATTCAGATCATAAAAACGAATTCGAGCAGGTGAATTTGTTGGAAGAAAAAGTGTCAAAGAAAAATGCCATTAAACTAGCATTAAAACGCCGTTCTCAATTAATTTATTAATTTGTTTACATTTTATGCGTCTTGGCACGTGAGCAATGCCATCAGCATTTGCATTTATTTCTACGAAAAAGCCAATAAACCAACAGTTGGCTGAGGTAACTAACCTGGGCCAAGGCTTTACACGGTTGCCGTTTGAGCCATGTGAACATCTGCCGCACATAATAATTACCAATTTTGGTGGGCATGCTGAATATTAAGTTGGTTTACAAGACAAAGCTTATTTTTTCCTAGCTAAAACCCTTCAAATTTAAATGAATAAATATCTATTTTTATTAAATATGTTGGTAACTTATAATTAAAAATATCTTTATTGTCTTTAATCAAATACAACTACTACTTAAAAAAGAGATATCACATAATTTGCAGAAATAAAACCCCATTTAATTTCAATCACAATTTAAATTAAGAATACATTTTCTAAGGAAAGAATAACCTTTATCGCACATTTTCTTCAATTGTGTTTAAAGCAAAACCAAATTTAAAAACAAAAAGGTCACACGACGTAAACAAGCAGACAGCACATGATTTTTAATTATACGTTAATCAGCTCCCTTTTCTTTTGCCTTTGGCACACATTTTAAATGCATTTAAATCATGCATTGTTGGCCAAATTGGAAAATTTGAACTTTTCCCACACACTACGTACATATATTTATAAATTTATAAATAAATACTTTAAGCCATTTCGCTCGTTCCGTAATTAATCAAAAATTGCTTGAATGCTTGCGCCATTCCCTACGTAAGTGGATTGGGAAATAAATAAATTAAAGGCACGAAAAACTTTTCCTAGCCCCCCTGCCAAGTTTAATCAATTAACAAGAGTAAACGATATATATTTGACCTAATCGGGGGGATTATGCCTTAGTATTAGTACTTAATTGCACTTGTCTAAATGCGATTTGCACTTTTTTCTTGGCTCGCTAAAGATGTTCGGCGGAATTCCTCGAATCGAAAATAGATCGGAAAAACAGCTAATATGGACAGCGCAGCTAGAATAACAACGTAATAAACGGAATGTCAAAAATAAAAAGACTAATCGACTAAATGTAAAAATATATACCTTATTCTTTCGTCAGTTTCCACACACCCCCAAGGAAAAATTAAACACACCTTTTATATTTTCTCCTCGCCGCTTGGGAGTATGCTACATTTTGAATTGAACCTCTTCATACATTTTGTTCTTTTCTTTTGGTATATTTAATTTTTAATTTGCTTTTATGATTTTTTTTTCGCAGATGCTGGGAACGGCTTTGCTGGGCAAACGGGCCACCAAGGTAAATATACAATTATTTCGGTTTATTTATTTGATTTTCACTTTCGTCTCGGTGTTTTTTTGCAGTCTGTCAAAAAGAAACCATTCACAGAGGTGGAAATCAAAGGTAAGTAACCAAAATCAAACCGCAAATCAACAGGCAAATTGTTTATTTACTAAACAACCCAAATCGAAGAACAGTGACCTCTGATTTTCTTGGGAAAAACATTCAACAAAATATGGGTTAATATTCGAAGAGTGCAACTGGCTTGATTATTCATAATTACAGGTGAATTTATGCACAAAGATAAACAGTAAACACAGCCATATCTTGGGTAGAGCAACACTGCGTATACGCAATCGGGCTTAACATGGTAATAATGGTGTAAAAGGTGTAGCACTGGGGCACTGGGGAAAATTATCGATAGTTCTCTTTTTAAATTAATATATCTAGGTTTCTATCTTTTAAAATAAATATTCAAAAAATATTACCATATTAAATACAACCTTTTGCATTAATTAAAAATGTTTTGACACGGCAAAACTCTTAAAAAAATGTAAACGTTTGAGTTTTAAACTCTTATTTTAGTTTTCTGTTTTTTTATTATTATGAAACTTTCCTAAACTCGATTATAATTATTGTTGTTTCCTTAAAGAGGAAATTTTCAAATATATATTATTTTCTGTGTCTGTTTATTTTAAGCCAGACAATATTGCTGACCGCCTTTTGCATGTTGGCTAGAATTAATTTATGTGTGTGCAGCAAACTAATTTTAGCCTTTTGGCAGGACAGGTGCACTGACACTTAAAGATGGATGGGACTGGGCAACGATCCGCACCTCTCTGTACCTCCACGTTTATGGCTATTTTTATTTTTTGAAATTGTTCGAACACACCGCCGCGGCGGCTATAATCTAATCAAGATGGCCATAATCGAGTTGAAATTTAATTAACGCGCCTCCTTCTTTTTCCGCCCAATAGAGAGAGAGAGAGAGGGGGACTGGATAGAGATAGAGATAGCTGACACCCGCGCATCACGTGCCCAATTAGCGCGCGAATAAAGTTTCCCATAAGAAGCGAAGCTACAAAAATAAACCTGCTCTACTACGGCTTTTGTTAGCCATTTAATTTGGCAGTGGGGCTTTACCGGCGAGTGGAGAGTGTGTTTACAATCGAAAGCCGCCGAATCTGATAAGATCTGAATGTGATCCCACGCCCAGCACGGCCACTCATGTGACACATTTCCCCCTGGCTGACAAGGCAAACAGCAAGTCGTATTTAAATCGGGCCACCAGCCAGGCACTTTCATTTGACATTGCCCCGTCCGTCAGCCGCTGATCTCCGGTAAATATTTGGCCACAACAGTGGAAAAAAATAGAAGCGGGAAAAACAATCATAAATGCAATGACTCATTTATGAGCCAGGGAGGGTCTGGGTTCCATTGTTATTGCTTTATTACGGGGGAATCAAAGTCATTAATGTTTATTATTTGTTTATTAAAGGGGTTTTACATGGAAGAAAAATGAACTGGAGAAATATTGGAGAAATTAGCTGAATATATAAACATGTTCTACAGATTACTTACCATATAATCACCAAGAAAAGTGATACTACCAGTATTACCCCATTTCAGGCTAAGGCCCCACTCGACGACTGGCCGTGTTTGATTGTCTCACTCCGGCGGCAATCAGACAACTGAAATCAAGATAAGGCCACTCTGAGAAGAGCAATAAAACTAATATTACGGCTGAGAGCAAATACCATTACGACATATAGACTAGCACTTAATGAAATCAGACGACCCGCTGCTGGCCTAACCCATCCCAGATATAGAATACAAGCCCAGAACCTCCTCCCATCATCGGCTGATAACTCGCTCAGTTATCTGCGGGGAGCGACGACGGGTGTTATCACCGAAATGAAATATAATACAATATACGGGGAGGGGAGTGGGGTGTGGGTGTGTGGGAACTCTCCGGCAAAAGTCGGCTGAGGGTTCCGAGTTCTGGGCCCTGGTTAGTTCGTTTCATTCCAGTTCATTATCTTGGAGTTTTTCGTAGATAAATCGCACGGTAAACGCTGGCATTCCTGCAGCATTATTATTATTTCGCGCTCAGCTTATGTGGCGTTCGGAAGTGCCCTCGAGTGTCTCAGCTTTGGTCGTGTCGTGATTGATTGATTGATTGCATCGACTGGTTTATCTGATTGATCCCACGTTTGAGATAGTGCAAACGAAGGACAGGAAAGTTATAGTCCAGCGATCGTTGAACGTTCGCCCGCCGAAATTAGCGTCTTTTCGATTCGGAAATATGAGCAAAGATGATAAGTGTGAGTATAAAAAAAAAGGCAGAAAAAGAACCCTGACCAAAAACCGAACTTTAGTCAATCGTTATCGTTATCGATACGATGCGGGCGCGGGTGGGAAAGTCAAATATTGCTAATTTGCTGACAGCAATCAACGAGCAGAGACACGGCCAATCTCCATTTGTCGCCACACTTGTAAAACTAATTAAACGATTGTCAGCAGCCACGTATTGCCAGTGCACTGAGAAAAATCGAAACAAAACAAATACCTTGAATAGTATTAATAATGCTTGCATCAGGGTAATGTATTATAAATCTAATTAAAATAAAAATCACTACTTTTATGGATATTTAGTATCCTAATATAAATTTGTAAGCCAGACTTAATGTAACTAAAATTTCGCCTACTAAAAATATAATTTCTCTACAAAATATGAAATAATTTTAAATATAATATTTTCATTTACAATAATAGATTTATAAATAAATTTACTTACACATTTTAAAGTGAACAATTCTACTTTTCTTTTTTCCTGCCTTCAAAATAGTTTATTTCTCATTTGAACAGCATATTTAATATAATATTTAATATTACATTTTCAAGTTATACTTTTTTCGAGTGTAGCTCCCTGTCCCTCTCCCTTATCACTCGAAAAATTATCTCAGTGCCTGTACATGTTGGTATGTGTATTTGGCAAGTGGGCGGCCTGGTTGGCAGTTAATTTGTTGCCACTTTGCCACTGATGAAACCTGACAGTCAGTGGCAGCCATAATATTTTCTGCTCAGTTTTGTTCCATTTTTTTTATTGCGGGAGACACGCCTGCATCTTGATTTATGTTTACGCAACTGTGTCAGTTTTTAGGCTTGTGCCACCAAGAAATTCTCGGCTTACTACTTGACTTGAGTTATAAATGGCAAGACAATTAGGCTAAAAAGTGAAAAATGAGAACGCTTGTTGACTGTAAAATTGCTATGGTCCTTTGAATGTGATTTATTTATTTTTTGGCCACAAACAAACGTCAAAACGTTATACATAATTTTTTAGAAAATCTAAGACCATTTTTTAAGCCTGCCTAAAATATTTGTATTTTTGTATGTTCCTAAAGGTTTAAATTTGGTAAACAAAATATATCCAACAAATAATTTGCCACAAAATTACACTCATTAAATAAATGTCTTTGTTAAGTAAACTCAAGTCAATGCCTGGCTCAAGGTATCCATAAATTATATATATTAACTTCAGCATTGATCCCAGCCTTTTAAGGACTCACACATGTGCATTGTTGAGCAATTTCAATATTGATGTACTGTAAAATGTGAAATGTGTGTTAAAAAGGAAGGATTTGTCTGAAGGCAAAGCGCTAATTCGGTCACGTAAATGGATTCAATAACAAAGCGAGATGAAAAATTGTTTTTCGTAGTCTGCTGCTGTGCGTGCCCCGAGTCCTTGACCCTAACACCCACTGCACCCCCATCCTTAGGGGTTGGGTTGAGCTGGCACGTTTTGCGTATGAAAGATTTTGACGATGACGGCTGCCCTCGGATTGATTTTTGCATATTAATGCAGGACATTGAATCGGCATCCAGCTGAACTCACATTCAGATCATGGGGAATCTCTGCCATGCGGATGAGTGGCCTTGAGGGTTTTAAGGACCCATAAAAAGGGAGAAAGTGCAGATAAAAAGCATTGAGTGAAAACGCAGCGCTAATGGCAATCACCTCGTAAATAGGCAATTTTTATTATGCATTTATCTGCACAGTTAAAAAGGGTATAGTCGCAATATATATTAAACGATAGTCAAGTATTTTATGATGAAGTTTTTAGACATTTGATATATAAAATCTGATAGTTCTGTGGAACTTTTCCCAGCATTAAAATTGTATTTAATATAAATTGTAACTGTAAATAATATCCTAGAATTTTTCCCGAGTGCCACAGACTCCTGTCACTCTTTTCAGGGATGTGATTAGGCATTAAAAGCAGGCGCCTTTAACCAAAGCCAGTCCGTTATCCGTGGGTGACGCCCGCTGGCGCCGGCACGTGACTTCGTTTGCGACGCTGCTTATAGGGGAAACCCCCGGCTTTTTTGGTGGGCGTGCGATGTTCGTGATGTTTTTGAACCCGCATAGTTAGCCACTACGCCGCGCCTAATACAATTTACGCCTTCTGGAAAAGTTTTCGTTGCGTCGTAATTTGTATTTTATCTGGCAATCGAAGCGCTGACTCGAACACCTCCCAGTATAAAGGCCATCGTCCTGAAATAAAGCTGCATATTGTGAACTCAATCCATCTATCCTAGAGCCCGCTGATGGCTTTTGGCTTGCATTTCACTCTCTGTTGGCTGCCCAAAGTTTTCGCAATTAATTTTCATTAAAAAGTTGGTTTGCATTGCCTTGAGTTGAACGAACGGCGGAAATTGTGAGGAGAAAAAGTGGACAGGACTTTGTTAAAGGATTGCAGCTCATTTGTCGGAAGGGAAAAGCGAAACCGAAAATTTGTTTTAAAGTTCCTTCAACCCGTCTTTGTGTGTCCGGACAAAAAGGCAATTTACAGAAATCAGCTGTACAACTTTGTTTTTCTCTTTATTTTTGTGACATAGCTTAGGAGTATAAAAATCAATGAACTCGTCTTTTTTTTTTTTAAAGGTTTGGTGGAAGAAAGCTACAACTTATAAATCCATTAAAAATGTGTCTAAAAGTATGCAACGAAATATTTTAGAAACCAATTTCAGCGTAAATATGGTTTTGTTATGTTATGTATATAGAAAGCTCTGAATTATTATTATTTTTCTTCGAAAGAATTTATTTTTCTAAATCTAAATCTAAAAATTATTCAAACTTTAAAGTTCTTCGTATTTATTAAAAAAAAGGTCGTTAACTGTCGTAATTTTAAATTAGTTTCCGTATAAATTTAAACCAATTTTCCATTTATAAAACATTCACACTGGATAAGACCACAAAGGCAATTTAATTGAGAATTACATAAAAATCCAGCGATAACGTTGCATAAACCCTTACGTGTAACGGTAACCCCCTTCTCTCTCTCCCTCCCTTTTTCTTTCACACCAACAGCCCGTGGCGATAACAACAAAAATCCGTTTTCCATTATTTTGTTTTGTTCCACACATTCGCTGAGCCAAACAAACGGCTTCCTGGGTGTGAGTGGGGAGATGGTTGGCGCCGAAGAGAGACTTGGAATTCTTGTTTTCAGAGAGAGAGAGAGAGAGACTCGTAAATTTCCCCTCCAAGAACCTGCACACAGGCATGCAAAGGTGTATCTGTGTGCAGTGTTGTTGGTACATGAATTGCATGCTGCACAGAATGCGTTTGGGGTGTTGTTGTTGGTGTGGGTGTTGTTGGTGTTTCCTGTGCTTGTTGTTGGGACAAGGTTATTGGAAGAATTCTCCTTGCAAGATTCTTTGCAAACGGGACTTTCTCGTAAACCGGGGCGTATGCGTTATATTTGTGGTTGAAGAATATTAAATAAAATATAATAAATTATTTAAATAAACACAGTTTAAAAATAAAAAATTGCATTACAAAATTATTTTTTATTGATATATTAATATTAAAATAAAAGTTGTAAAGCTACTAATGTAGTTTTGTTAATATTTTAATATATACATTCTATGAAAGTTATTCCTTCTTTTTATCAAATAAATTAGTTTTAATTTTTCTGTATTTCCCTGCTATTATCAAGATTTCACAAGCTAACCTTAATTGCAATCAATTAAAAACTTTGTAAGCACCCAAAATGAGAGCATTATGAATATGCATTAATGAAATGCATAACTCGCAGACGAAGTGAACAAACTTATCATATTTCGCCATACGAAAAACACAAACAAAAAACCCGAAAAGTCCTTCAAAAAGTAAAGCGAACGCCATCACGTGAATGCTGAGTCAAAGGCGAAAACACTAAAAAACATTCCAAAGTGGAATCTCTCTGTTTCTCCCACTCTCTTATCTCTCTCCTCATTGCTGCTTTCCCTCTCTTTTTTTCTTCTTTTCTCTTGTGGAGAAGAACGTTATGAAAACAGAAGCAGCAACAAAACAAGGAGCTCTGTGAGCGAGTGCCTCGAACATGGGGATACCCTTTAAAGTTTTAAATTTAAGAATGAACTGCTGTAGAAAACAATAAAAGTAAATATCCAGGCTAAAATCGAAATCCTTATACATTTTAAATCAATTGAAAAGGTACTCCAAAGTTATAGTTGTGACTTTCCAGAGAAGATTTCAAAAGCTAACATCAAAACTAATACACCCTTCTGGGCTACGACTACAGGGCAGACTCCATTGGTTGCCCCAGCAATGAATGAAATTTCGCCGAAGCCAGAGAAGTCGCTGCAGTCGGCACCCGAGCGCCAAGAGTCTTCGGGTAACGGGACCAGAGCCGAGCGATATTTTGTGGGGGAGGGTGGGCGGCACGAGCCTACTGCCAACGGGGCTGCCATTCATGGGGCGTTCAGTTCAGTTTCAGTTTCGAAGTCGACGCGATTGGCAACAGAAAGTCGCGGCGGATTGGAATAAACTAACAAATAGCCGAGCTATCGGTGCGCCATCTAACTATCTCCAACTAACACTTACTTAACACCTCTATAACCGCTATCGGTTCCTTCAATTTCTTGGCCAGAGCAGCTGGCTTTCACACTTCAAAGGGGTAAAGATTAAAACCTTTGCTTGGTTCGGGGACTTCCTTTGGTTCGACCGCTCCCCGCCAAATATTTTTGAATTCTGTGCGCGTAATTGAAGCGTAACGTGTGGCCTTGAAGTGTCTCCCTCGAAGTCCTTCAGCCTGGACGACCATAAGAGTGAACTCCCCAAGAACTACAGCCCAAAACGGAGTCTGTTATGTCACTTGCCAAACCGCAGCTCGTTCAGAGCCCAGGGAATGCATTATTCACATGTCAGCTAAGCCGTAATTGCCATGACAAATGTGAGGATGCGTCAATTGCTTGGAAATTTGATAGTGAAAATTAGTTTCCGCATGTGATGGATAGTGTCGAAAGTTATAATTGAGAATGACTCAAAAACTGCAAGGTTTGATAAGGCTAAAGGGGGTTTCTCGACCTTGCTTTAGTTCCTTAAAATGTGTAGAGTTAATTAGTTGACAGACATGATAATTTAGGGGCTTGGAATTTAAGGCAGTGCGATAATAAATTAGTATTTTTATTATTACTAATTAAAGGGGCTTACTTCTGAGTAACTATTATAGACTTAAAGTCAGAAATAAGATCAGTATTAAATTTTCAATAGCAAACTCTTTGAGTTGCGACAACTTAATTGGCCTTCATATTTCTCTCATGCCATAAAACTTTCAATTTGCATCAGCCGCCCGACTTATATTTATTGGCCTTTAAGAGGAATGGCTGTCAGGCTGCATAATTATTGAAATATCAAGTCTGGGAAAACTCGGCGAATGACGGGCGATAAATTGAAGAAAGCCGACAAGTGTCGGCCGATGTGGGGAAAAATGGATGGAAGGAACAATAAAGGCAACACCCCGACAGCACATGGTAAAATAATAGAGCCCTGACCCTGAACGCGGGCCCCAAACACATTGGCATTTGACCTCATTGGGTTGTGATTTCAGTAATTAATTGCAATTAAAACGCCGTAAAGGGAATGGCCGAAACCAAGCAAAGAATCCGAGTGCAATCAGGCTGATAATAATTGTTCGCATTGCTTGCACGCTGCTCTGCCAAGATCGACAAATAATCGAGTAATGATTTCCACTTTCCATTTCCCTCTGCTATATTTAAGTAGTGCAAACTTTCGCGCACGTTACTCATACGCCACGTTAACAGAGACACAAACAAGTGAACACATCCGCAAAAAAAGGAAAAATATTAATTGCCGGCGAGCAAAAAAGATACTAACAAAAAAGGCGTCGAAAATAACACAAAACACTAAATCTATAAATACTATATAGAAAACAAATACACAAATTAATATATATAGACAAAAGAACAACAACAGAAATGGATCACAAAGCAATCGCAAGTCAAGTGCGAGGTGAGCTAAGTATGGAAAATAATTTATATTCGTTATTTCGTTATTTAAAAAAGCACTAAGTTTAATGAGTTTAAATATTTTTGCCTCTAACTGTGGGTACTTAAATTATAAACACAAGCTTGCTGCAGATTTGCCATAGAAATAATTATTAAATAGTACAAAATAAGAAATACAAATGTTGGAATCTGAGAACAATATTATTAGTATTAATAGGTTCGATTTTCATGACTTTATAACCCCCATTATTAAGATCCAGATAAACTAATAGTCGTAAATAATATTTAAGCTATCCCAAAGAGCAATCTCCTATGACCCATAAATTCCCAGCACACTTTAAGCCAAACTCTTTGTTTTGCCACCGCAATCATCATTATCCCCATGCGGCTCACACATTTCTATGATAGTGCTAAGCGAGCACATGATGTTGATGTGCAAAATTATCACTGAAAATCAATATTTAAAACAGAAATTAGAACGGCGAGGGGAATAATAATCAAAAAAGAGTCGTGTGTCATGCCTAATCAGCAGCGCAGCCACCCACACACAACAATGGAATACAAACAGAAATACAAAATAATACAATCAAGCACAATCAACGGAATTTCCAATCTAATCAACACGATAACTTTCTGTTCTGTTATTGTTCTTTTTTTCTTCGATCGCTGATTTGGGCGGAATTAACATATACAATAATATCTTATCTTGGTGGCCCGGCAACAAAGTCCATTACTATTTCACATTATTATTGTTGTGATTCGGCACGAGCTTGGCGTCTTAATTTTTGGCTTCCCTCTCTCATTTGCCAAAGAAAACTAGTTAGTTTCCTTGTTTTCCACAACTTTATTTGCAACTCTGCTTTCCATACACACTCCCACACAGTTTTCCGATATATGAGTGTGTGTTTGTGACAGTTAGGAGTCCTTGTAAGGCAACACCCACGCCCACTTCAATTTGACACGTTTGAAGTGTTGAAAAGCCCGCGTAAAATGTTCAAGCCGCGTCCTTTGTGCAGGATAATTTAATTCCAGGGCGAACATGAAAGGGGATTAATATTGCTTATTGCCAGGCTATTAATAGCCATGGAAATTCCAAATAAAAGAGGCAAATCAGCGTTCTCGGTTTTCATAAAAAAAGAGGAATTTATATTAAACGTCCCTGGTGACTTTTAACCTCTAAATTATAATATATAAAAAGATTAACAAGCTGTGGTTAAAAATGTAAGAAACAAATTGAAACTATAGCTAGAATCCATAACCTAGATATGAAACTGCCAACTCTGGCACTTCCGCTTTCCATAAGCCACATTTCAGGGCCACTTTGGTTTATGCACAAGGCAATTTCCTTGCAGCAGCGTTTTATTTTTCTGGGGCCAAATCTTTCGCCGATATATGTGGGATGGCAAAAGTTTTGCAGCTAAAAAACTTTTCACTTTTAAGCGTTATTTATGTGGCCAAGTGCAATTTATTGGGATTCCTCTGTGAGCTGTGGGAGCGAAAGTGTTGCCTGCCAAGTTACTTGGCAACTCAATTACACTTTCCCCGCAAAACGAGGCTCATGGGAGATCCTCAAAGGTCCTTGGGAGAGAAAATTCACCAGGCAACTTGAACTTAAAATCAGTGATAAGCCAAGATATTAATATTAATTTTTTAAATTCATTAAATAAGATCAACAAATGTTAATTAATTCTTCTACAAATATTTCCTTTTTGAGTCCATGCTCCTATTGTTTTATTCCATGTTGTCTAGTGTTTTTAAGTTCATTGACAACCGACAAACCAAAACAGACAAGGGTAAACAACAAATGTTTCCCCTCCAGAGAAAGTTTTATAGCTCAAGTGCAGCGGCAAATAGGGGAACCCCCAACGAATTTATACAATAACTGCCACGGGCTCCGAGATGTCCCCTTCAATTAGTTACAGCGACACTTACAGATTGCAAACTTTCCGCCACAACGCACTTTGAGTTTGTCATGGAAATGTCGAGGGCTTTACCGACGGGGAAAAACGGTAAGCTGATGGCAACTCAAGTTTGTCTTTGTCCCGATTTAATAAGGCAATTAAAAACTTTTCGCTAATTGCTAATGCCGCTCGGTCGGTGTCCAGCTCAGCTATTTGCTAATTTACTCAAAGGCCAAAGGGAAGGTATTGAGTTTTCAGTGCGTTTTTTTAGATATTAAATAGAGCCACGTGGGTGGATAATAGTTGCTGATAAGCAGGATTTACACTAACAGATAATTGAGGTGTAAGTTCGAGGTTTTGTTTAGTTTTTTAAAGCTTTATAAAAGAGGAACAGCTTTAAACCCTTTAAACACCTTTTAAAAACGAAAGACCCTTTTGAAATAATTTTATATAAAATTCTGGCATATTTTTAAGCCAAAAGTTTGATTAGACACAGCTATCATATCGCTGACAACCGCATAAAAGCCGAGGTGAGCAACAGACCCATTTGAATATTTGCCAGGATCAAGGGAACTGGAAGCGACGACGACACCAACTTAACTAGATGCCAATCAAATGCGCCAATCCGATGGGGCAACCTCAATATGTCCCAGCGCCGACACCTGTCATGCCACCACCAACCAACCGTCCATACACAAGGGAATGTGGATACATCCTCGCCAGCTGGAGTGCAGACACTGCACTGTGAAATATTGGTGTCAATGTGTCAATATTTGAAGTATAAACACGTGTGCAATTACAAACTATACAAGAACGCACACCACTTTTCCACAGCTCAACTCAAGTGTGTGTGAGTGTGTGGTCGTATTATCAAAGCTACGGCAACGGAAGTGCTCTACACACGGCCAAGGCGGAAAAGCGGGAAAATACGGGGCGGGTGTGGCAAGTGCCAGTTGCGAGGGGGCGTGGCCTGTTGGGAAAGCGGCTTTGGCCAAAGCAATTTACATGCAATTTTTGCATATCTTCGTTCCTTATTCCCACTTTTTTTTCCCCATTTTTTGCTTTTTGCTTTGGAATTCTGGTAGGAAGGGCAGGATGCCTTTTAAAGGATTTCTATTGCGTTTGCTTTCTCTTTTCATATTCTAAATTTTTTACACAGAAAAAAGGTTCCTCCTAACTAAGTTATGTATCTTTCCCAGAAATATGATATCCGAGAAGTTTACTCACAAGAAAGTAAGCTTATCTTAGGACACGTTTCTCTCTGAGCTCTAAGTAGTTTTCTTAACTATTAATTGGCTTGAAAATTCCTTATAAAAGTTAGTTTGTACCTTTAAAGTTCCCTAGAAATAAGTTGTAGTGTTAAGCACAATTATCTACATTTTAAGCTTTGTAATTTCTTCCGCCCCATCTATTACAGTGTTTATCAAAGTTTTGCATAGCAAATTGCACGCAAAGTAATGGGCGATTGGAAAAATTATAAGTTTCAGCTAAAAGGCAATATTTATGGCCTGTTTTTGTGGCAGGCCAGACTGCATGTTTGATCGATTTGGCATTGGGCCGAGGCACTGGTTTTATGGCCGCAAGGCATTGACTGAGGTCCTGTTCCTTGGCTTCTTGGCGTGCCGCTGAGAAGGCCGACGCAAGGCCTTAATTATTGTGCAAGGACCCCCCGCCAAGGGGATCCCACACCCACACAAATCCCGAGTGAGAGTTTAAGCCAGATTTCAGACGGCGCCTGGCAGCAGCAAACGATAATTCTCTGTTTGTTTTTCGCCAAACATCTAAACCGAGGGGGAAAACAGGAAAATTCCCTCAGACGATAAGCTTTTTCCATAATTCGTACAGATGCACTAAGACTAACGAAAACAGGCACGCGAGTTTTTCCCCGCCAACAAAAGAAATCACGCATTTTCACCGAATGGGTCTCTTTCGCTTTTTACGACTGCTTCTCTTTATGTTTTGTTTGTAGCCTAATTTTTGTGACAAATTTTTTGCGTTTCGGGTCTGGAACTTAAGACGCAATTTTATTCCAGCTGATATGTAAATACTTATGTGGCCGCCTGTGTGGGTCCTTGTGGCCAAAACTGCGCATACGTAATTTCCATTTGGGCAAAACCACAGGAAGTAAAAGAGGTGTGAGGTTGGTAAACGCCTTAAATGGAAGTCCAGGGGAGTCTTCTTCGAAGAACAGCTTAGGCAACCTGAGACTTAAGTGGGAAACTTGACTTGGCTACCGGGAAAGCCATTAAAGCGAAAGTATGTTAGTTGGAAGTAAAATTTAATACAGTTCTTGGGTTTCTTGTTATGCAATTAGGATCTATTTTGTTTAAATACCTTAAGGAAATTATCAAGATAAGGCAAGACAGATTTATTTTGTACAAATACTTTAAGGAAATTATTAAAATAAGACAAGACACATTTTTAAACTATTTTGAAAAGGAACATTGACTTAAATAAAAGAAAATAATTGTTTTTAAGAGAATAAATCATATTTTTCTTGTTAATAATTATCTTATAATTAATATTAATGTATTTTCTTATTGAAAATTCCAGATCTACGCACAGCATTCGATCTACTAGACAGAAACCGTGACGGACGCGTTACTGCCAACGAGCTGCAATTTATGCTGAAGAACCTGGGCATAAATGTGCGTGACGAAATCATACACGATCTCATACGTGAGGCCAGCCACTCAGGTAAGTGGCACTTACCTGTGCAGCAACAACAACCATGACTGGCCACTTCACCCTAGCCCTTTTAACCCTTGCTGGCAACCTGTGGACAAGCAGGTGCAACAGTTAGTCCTTTGTAAAAGTGTTTGTCGACGGCCTTAATAATTCACGTAGTTATATGGCCGCAGTCGGCCGTGGGGAAACGTTAATTAAACCCATCGAGGCATGTCGATTGGTTATAGCGGCGTTTAATCAAGTTTGGCCACAAAAAAAAGGGTTGAATGAGCTCGCTTTTGGGCTAATTTCCCCAGAGGTAAGCCAAATAATACAGAAATAAATTACCCAATTTCTGATTTTGTTGGTAATAATTGTTTTGCTCCGATAAACGTGATTAATAGGGATTTTATGGACCTTTTGTTTACTATATAGGTTTATAAATACAATAATAGGATAATAAATAAAGGCTGCAAGGCTGCAACATTATAAAAAACAAGAAAATTGCAGCTAAATTAAAGTGTTTCCGTAGAAACACTGCTTTAACAAGGCTTAAAAATAGAAAAGAAATTGCAGCTATTCGAAATCCAATCCCGATAAGTATGCTAAGTTTTTTTTTCATCCCATTTCCCCGATATTTCCATTCAAGTCTCCAGCATTATTCCTGCTAAGAATATAGGTAGCCTCTTTAAGCCACTTTTCTGCTGTCCCCCTTGGCGGCAGAAGTTTTTCTCTTATTTAATTTACTCGTTAGGAAATGCAATTTTTATTATAGAAATTCCCCCGACAAGGCACAAAGCTGTACAAGCATTTTTCTTTTGCCAGATATACGAGGATAAGCGACGACGGAGGGATAAGTGGACCCTCCTTCCAGCTTGTTGCATCCCTGGGATGCTAAAACTATTTATTTAATTTAATTTTCATTCATAAACTTAAGCTCTGTTTGCGCATATTAAAATTAAATTAGGGCAACATGGCAGAAAATTGAATTTCCTCCATTAATATGCAATTGTTGTCTGCGCCAGCTACGTGTTCATGTCCATAATGGGCTTATCTTTAAATAGATAAAATGCAGTTCAAGTTGTGCACTGAGGGAAATGGATGGGAAAGGGTTTACTGTTTAAAAATTATTTTAAATCAAAGTAGATGATTTGAAAATTAAGAGAGAGTTTCTAAATTTAAAATAAACCATGAAAACCTTAGAAAATACATTACTAAGTCATTAAATAATTTTATTTTTTTTAAGTTATAATAATTTTATAAATATATCAAACAAAGGATATATAAATAGTTCTTTATTTTCCTAGAAAAAACCCCTTTTAAATTTAATTTCATAATTTAAAGAGACCCAAGGACGTGACCGCGATTTAAAGGCCTATTTATGTCACCTTTGTTTGTTCGACATTGTTAATTGAGTTGCGGTTAATCGCTTCACAGGTAATTTCAATATTGGTCAACTGCATTAGGGCCCTGCAGCTGTGGCCAGCGGCGTACATGCTACATAAATTCTGTAAATTTAAACTCGGTCACGTTCGAGGCGAAAAAACCCCACCAAGGACTCCCAGCTGGAGGGATTGGTTTGCGGGCGAGTGACATTTATCATATAACAGCGGGCAACTGTTGCTGACAGCCCTGCTCCAGACAGAGGGAGTGGGGCCTGCGGAGGCCGGAAGTTGGGAAGAGGGACGCTTTGATGGCTGCCAGCGGCAGGCTGGTGTTGCAGCCACACCCGCAACAACCACACACACACACACACACACACGCCCCGCCGCGTGTGAGTCTTGTAAGCTGACAGCAAACAACACACGGAACACAGGCAACAACATGTGCTCTGCCAGCCAGTCACGAAATAAAAGCCTGCTGTTTGCCCCCAAAAGTTCAATGGAAATTATAGCCAAATCCGACAGAAATTGGTTTGCAAATAGCAAAATATCTGGGAATAAGGAATAAGCGAGAATTCAAAATATCTGGGAATAAGGTTAGCGGGAATTCAAGGATTTTGTTGACATTTTAACCATAACTTAAAGGTTTCCAATATCCACTTACCAAATCGAAGAGACACTCTCCAAAGTTTGGCTGATTTAAAATGCATATTAACGAGGTCCATGAACTCCATCAAAGGCAACCAAATCAACATAAAAGGGCAACAAATTGAGCCACAAAAAAACACCCAAGGAGAAGACAAAGACACACTTTACTTTGGTTTTTTGTTGTTTCTTCTTTTTCCTAACTTGATATTTTCTTGGATAGAATTTGTGCTGTGGTATTTCGATTAAGGGCTGCCCAAGCTGTAGAATGTTGACTCAAAAGCGTGCACTTTATGGCTTCATTAACATTCCTGGGGTTTCAGTGACACTTTCTGGGGGCAGCCACAAAGGGGCTGGGGCTCTGATTTAGCCATTCCGACATTGCTAAGTGACCACCTGGCCGGAGCCTCTTTTTCTCTGGCCTTATTTATGCGTGTCTTTACGGCCAGGATAGCAAGAGCAACAGTTATTTCTCTGCTTTTTCTTATATTTTTCTCCCTTATTATTTTTCCCTGCTTTGCTTTTATTTTCCGAGGTCAGCAGCCGCTTAAGCAGACCATTGACAATTTATGTTCGCTGACATTTAAAAGTAATTGTGGCGCGCTCTTAGGCCGCACAATTAATTTCGATTGGGCCTTGTAGGTGTAGGTGCCTGCTTTTAGGCGCTAAATCCACATAAACGCCAGCTGCTGGCCATTAAATTTCCTATTAGGCAAGTTGTTAAGTGTCAAAGCCAGGCTCGCGGGGAAATGTCTCTCTCACTCGATGTAAGCTTGTGTGTGTAAAATTAGTTTGGCCCTGGCCAAAAGCCACAGCCACAGCCACAGTCGCTGTGCTTCGCATTAGCCACAACTGTCGACGCAATTGCAGCACCCACAAAACCCCGAACAGCCTTTGTGCATTTGCTCTAATCGAATTTCAAGGGAGTCCCCCAAAGCCAAAATTTACATAACCAATGGCCAAAATGGAGCCAAGGAGCGGAGTCAACTGCGGGGCCAAGGAGCCAAGGAGCCAAATTAAATACAGCTTAAAATACCAACAGTGAAAATTCCTTGAACATTTGGCTGAAAATTGCAGACCAAGCGAGAATGGAGAAATGAAGGAAGCGCCATGAAAAAGCAGGAGAAACAGAGAAAGCTGTAAAATCTACGGGGTGGCATGTAGACCAAGGATAAGTTCAAAGTTCAGCTCCCGAAATCGCTGCCTTGAACTGCATTCCTTTGAGCCGAATTTCGCATTAGCAGCAGACATTGCACATACGCAGCGTTGGCCGAGTTACCGAGCTACCGAGTTTTGACTCGATTTAATTAATGGCCCCAGCTGCAAGCTAATTTATTGGCCCTCAAAGGCAGTCGCTGTCGGTGTGGCTCTGTCTGTGTATTTGTCAGCATTTATTGCCTGTTTTACAAGCTCAAATGTGGCCAAATTACACATACTTACACAGCAGAGCAACAATCAAACAAGAGTGCCTCGCACACACACAGCCCTCTGAGCGAGCTTCCGTTTCCGCTTGCTGGCATGAGGTCAGCAGCAACAACTAGCAACCAGCTACCAGCTACCAGCAGCTACGTTTGCCAATAATTGATTACACTTTGCCATGAAGTTGTTGCCTTAACACACCTCAGCACAGGCCATTCTGGAAATGCAGCACTGCCAGGAGCCGCAGGAGCCATTTATTATGCTAGTTGTCATTGGGTGTCTCTCAGCGAGAAGCTGCAGGGAGCTGTGATTGATAAATAGTAATCCCAGAGGTGACTCTACAGGATTAGGAGTAGTTCTTAAATGATACTTTTCCTATTTTTCTAGAAGAAAATAATAAATATTCAGTCAAACGAGTTTAAACTTAACTTAAATAATTTCCAATATATATTCACTGAAGGCCATGATTGATTTACCTCGTTGATTGCACAATTCTGCAAGTTTAAGTGCTATAACTTTGACTGCATCTGTAAATTAAGTTAGCAGAGCGAGCAAACTTTCTCCTTTCTCCGCTCCAGTCCAGCCATCGATCAATGCCAAGAAGAAATAGTCGCAAACTGCAGGTCAAGCTTGAAAATTCGCTGCTCTGCTTAACGAGCCAAGTGAGCACCGACCGACAGAGAGACATATGTGTATGTGGCAGGAGGTCTGGCGCAGGACACGTTGTATGCAGGACATTACCGAAATGTGCGACAAACAGTCGTCGCAGCCAGAAACGCCCTCGTCGCTGGCAATGCCAAGCCATGTCCTTATGGCACTGAAAGAAAGCAAAAAAAAAAAAGGACGCCAAACGACGACAATAGCGGCAACGTCAACATCAACGTACACATATAACCAAGCCATTTTCATTATCCTTGGACTTGTCCTTTTTGCAGGCTGACACAGACATTGGCGGAGATAGAGGCGGAGATAGAGATAATATGCATTTGGTTTTCGTATTTAAGAAAAAATGTAAAAGGAGAAAAGGAAAAAGCCCAAGAGGAAGAAGGCGGAAAGGAAGAAGGCCTTTCAAGAATGGGGGCCTGGCCCTTGAGAAAAGCTATTCCGAAAGGAACTTGGAGAGCCGGCAATCCTCAAAGAAAAAAATAAACAAACTAGATCATAGATACTCTGTTTCAGGGATGGCAAGTAAATATTTAAATATTTGTGGAACTAGGAAATATTTAAAATTAAATTAATTAAAATATAAATATTATTTCGGCTTGTAAACACAGTTTTAAACAAGTATACAAATTTTCTCACTGCAATAGTTGTTATGATGATGTATCAAAGCCCTATTTTCTTCGCGAACATCCTGGCAAATGACAAGACCAAGTAGCAGGAAGGGCAACCTCCTTCCAAGTAGGTTGAAAGCCGCTAAGCGCAAATGAAAATATTTTTCAAGCAGCGCCAACAATACACAAATGTCACCCAGATGTCAGCCAGACAAGAAAATCGGGAAAACCCAGTGGCAGGAAGATGGGCTTGGGTCGAGGCTGGCTGACAATAATGGGTCATGTATGACCATGTTGTGTGTGGGGCAGCATATGAGCAAATACCCCAAGCCATTATCCTGATATGTTGACGACGAACCAATATTTGTATACATCTAGGATTGAGTGTGTGGAATTTTTGTTTGGCCTGGACAACTGGCCCCGGGCCAGGGAACTTCTCTTGGTTGCAGTGTCTAATTGATGTTATACTTAATGCATTTTTGATGCTTGGAAAAATAATGGCATTGCCACTTGAAGCTAAGTATTTATTAGGTAAAATATTTATTCTATACTTAGCTTGAGTATTTACAGGAAAAATGAGTCTCCATATCATCATAAATTCCATTTCAAAAATCCCCAGTCTTGAGTTCTCTATTGCCTTTTCATTTAATTAAATTATTTATGTTTATTTTTCAACTTTATCTGCTTTCCTTTGACCAACAACTAAATTAGCAATTCTAATTATGGTCAGACAAATTGCAATTAGAGAGGAAAAAGCGAATGATGTGCTACACAGCCGTCCCATACCTCTCCTACCCCCACATCCACAGTATATTTTTTTTTGATATCCTTTCGGCTTTGGCCACGAAATTTATGCGAGAGGAGATTATCGCAGATTTCGACTTCATTTTCATTCCCATTCACACACAGCGAGAGTTCCTTTTTGGCTTGTTTTTCTCTGTGCTATTTTTCTCCATTTATTTTTGTTTTTGTTTTTTTTTTTTTTGTTGTTTTTGTAGTGAAGGTCAAGGCCGAAGAGCAGAGCGCAAAAGGCTTTCCGGGCGGCCATATCTTCTGCGTTTAATTATAAAAGTTTCAGCCGCAGCCGGGAAAAGTTGAGCCGCTCACTTGCAGCTTTCGGCTTAGGATTTTGCCTAAGCTTTTCGGTTTTGATTTTCTCGTATTTCAGTATTTCTTTTTCGGGCATGTTAATGGTCCCGGAGATCTCAGCCGGAAATGCTTCTGACAATGCCACCACCTGAGCGCACAAAAGTGACAGGCATTAGGATGCTGTCCTGGCAACAAAAGGATGTCCTCGTTGCGCGCGGACTGAGGCGTGTAAACATTTTGCAACGACCAGGACGAAAGCGAGGAGGGGATCAACAATGAAAATGCATTCAATTTTGGGTACTGGGAAAGTGCTGGCGGAAAAGGTTGGCATTCTGGTTTTACACGGCAAAATATTTGTTATTGAAAGTTGAATTAATTATGGGAAATTGCAGGAGTCAGTTAAAATTATTTTAAATTAATTATTAAATGAAAGAGTACACCCTTTGGGGTCTGAAAACTTTTACACATTATTCCTTTCTTTCCTTTAGTAGAGATTTAATTTATAATTAAACAGGGAGGCATACTTCTTACCCATTTTCCTCTGTGCATCCAATTATCGTCCTCAAAATTGCATGGAAACCGGACTGTTGCACTTGCTTACTGTCCCCATTTTCACACAAAATTCATTTGACTCGCTTTCTCACCTGCAAACTCGTTTCTCCCTTTTCGATTTCCAGGCAATGGCTTAATCAACGAGGCCGAGTTCCTGCAATGGGTCGGCAGGATCCAGGCGCTGCGAGACGACCAGCAGCAACCCGAGGATAGTGCCAGCAACAGCAAGCCGGTGGACGAGGCCGATGATGTCACCGAGGACTTGATAGCCGCATTTAGGTAGGTGCCCCCCATATATTCTTTATATTTATCATCCAGCCCGCTAATCCTTACCTTCTATGCTCCCCGCAGAGTATTCGATCGTGATGGCAATGGGTTCATAACGCGCGACGAGCTGCAGACCGCCATGGAGATGATTGGGGAGCCCTTGAACGAGCAGCAGCTGGAACAGCTCCTGGTCATCGCCGACTTGGACCAGGACGGGCGCATCAATTACGAGGGTGAGTGTGTAAAAGAGTGCAGGTTGTGAGTGCAGCCGCAGATGGAGGACAGTGCTGACGCAGGCGTCCGCTTGGAAGGACATGTGTGCACTGGCGAAAAAGGAGGGGAAATAAATATAAGTTTATATTTTTTCCAACCTTTTTTTCGAACTCTTTCTTTAGCTTCGAATAGATTCATACTATTTCAGAAATATTTTTAAGGAACCCTTAGGTACTTTTCTCTACTTCACCTTAGCTGCAGCTGCTTTTATCTGGGCCTTAATCAAGAGCTACCATAAAATACGGTAGCCTCGTGTCAATATTTATCCAACGCACCGAAAACTGCTCGCTCATAAATCAGCTAGACAAATACCGGGGCGACCACAAAGTTTATTAACCTCGGGATAACAGCAACAGGAGTTCACCTAATGCGGCGCAATGTTTATTTGTTTGTTTACTCGTAAAGTTTTTTTTATACCCGGTCTTAGCGAAATGGATAGGTTTATTGGTTCCTTAAAAACAAACTGTGGTCCCTTGCGATAACTAAATTTAATGCAAGGTTTTAGGAAAAGAAATGCAATCAACTCTTGTTTAAATATAGTTTCATCTTTATTCTTAGAAGATACATAAATGTAGTATTTTTAAATTTTATAAAAGTTCAATTTAGGTTCTTAACTTTTTATTTAAGAATTCTTCCAGTAGGATATTAGATGTAGAACATATATAAAATCACTTTTCTATTAAATAACGACTGAGTTAAAGCTTTATGTCGACATGAAAACTTTTCGATCGACGAAATAGTAAAAGTAATAATTTTTAACATAAAAACTTCATTCACAGAGGAAGGTATCCATAAGTCGTAAACTTTTAGTTTCTTAAGAATAACCTGAAGTTTGCATTTAAGTTTCAGGCATAAAAATCTTTCTGATAAAGCAAATAGCAGCAGCAAAGGCAAAAAAAAAAGAGACTCCATAATGCAGTTACCCCCAGAATAAAGTGTAAAGTACCAGAGTGAGTGTATTACCTCAGGATACCTCCTTTTGCCACATCCACTTGCTTTTCTGCAACCAGCAGCAAAAACAGCAGCACAAGGATTCCCTTGCGTGGCATTAAATTGGTTTAATAAACTTAAACTAATATGAGGGACATGCACAAACACACAGCTCGAGTGTCCTCTTTGTTGGTGTATTTGTGTTGTTTTTTTTCTGTAGAGGTGTGTGTTTGCTCGGCTTGGAATCCCTCGTATCATTAGGTTCATATGCCATCGCCTCGCTAGTTGATACTTTGACCTTGTAACGCATTGACATGTCAGCGCCGCCCACAAAGGCCCCTCTCGGTTCAGCAAAGTTCGAGCCCAGTCCGCAACCTCGCCGACCATTTGTTTGCTGGCATCTGCAATTTATTTACTCATTTTGCTGCACTCGGAAAAAAACTAGTATCATATCTTGCGAAATTTATAAAACAAAAGGAAACTATTCAAGAAAGGGTCTACAAATATGTAGAAAATGTTCCTGAACCTTGAATTTTGTTATAATTATATAGAAGCTTATTTTCTGGTAGTTTTTAGTCTATACTTTTTTCAAGTGCACTGTTGTTGCTGTCTTTCCTTTGCCTTTACTCTATTTACTTTGCACCGGCATCAACATCAGCGACATCGACATCAGACCCGTACGTATACGTACTATGTCGCGTATACGCAACGTTGGCCGTTCGATTTCGCTGACGATGCACTGTGTGTGCCGGATTGGATTGGGCGATTGGCCAGAGCAACACGTACGCCGCCTCCAGCGGTCCACCTCAGCCGGATTCAGGTCCATAAAGCAAGTGTAGTTCGTTTCGTTTGGAGGCGTGATTGCCCGAGGCGACAGTATATATAGTTGGGATATCTGTGCTGTAGCAGGTTTTTTTTCGCTAGATGGTCAAAGCTGTCAAGGGAAATAGCCCTTTGCCACAAATCAGTTTTATGGCGTTCAATTCGATCAGCGAAATGGGGTTTAATTTTTTGTTAGCTATTGGCGATGAGTTTACAAAGAAAGGGGCCAGAAAAAATTAATTCATGCTAGGAAATGGAAGCTGGTACAGTTTTTCAATTAAAAATAAAATCTTCGAATTTATTAAGAGTTTTATTTTCTACAATATAATGTAGCCTCTAATTTAAATCATTCGGTAATTACCGAAATGAATTCTTACATACCTTTAAAGGCATTAAACTTTTAATGATAGGATTTACGTTTAAATATTTTATTAAGTATAAGCTTTCCATGACCCTTTTACCGTCAGGAAATCGCGGTTTTTATTTTACTCGCCTCAACAATTACACTTAATGGATTTTCTAACCTTTTGTAAATTTTTTTTAATTGCAGAATTCACGAGACTTTTGCTCTAAGCAATTTACGCCCGACTTGGAGGAGCAAGCCAACAATTTCAAGTGGAATGTGCAAGCCGAGTTACCCCCTTCAGCATAATTGTTAAGCTATTAAGAATATACTCAGACATGCAGAAAATTATAATAATAATAATAATAATAATGCGACAAAATGTGCGGAAAATAATTGTTTAAAATTTTCTACAACAAAATATGAGAAACTTATTTATATACAAGGGTTTGAAAAAGTGCAAGGCAGGCCACACACACACACCCAAACAAGCAAACATTAAAAACTTTTTTAGTTTCATCAAAAACCCTCACACACACATGTAAATTAGTTTCAAGTTTCGTCGATTGTAAAAAGTGAAAATAATTCATTTTCTCTGTGAATTAAGTTAAAAGAGCAAAGAGGAAACATTTTAATGGAAAACTCTAGGGATATTTTGGTAGACGATTTGCCACAAATTAAAATAATTCTTTAAACACACACACACACAGTCATACAGACACACACACACATAAACATATAAAAGCATATTCGGATAAGTCTGAGCGCGTGAGTGATATTGTGTTTAGGGTGCTGCGAAAACAAAGAGCAGAGCATAAAGAAAAATTAAAAGAAAATATTTAAAATACAAACAAAGTATATATCGGAAATTGGAGAAGAACCAGAAACGGATTCATATATTTGTATTTTATTGTAGTTATGCTGCTTTCAATGTATGCGTGTTTCAAATACCCCCAAAAACAAACAAAAATTGTTTCAAACTTGTTAGATTTAAGGAAATAAATGTTAACACTTTATATAAGAAAACAGAAAACATTTAATTTTAGTTTGGGAAGTTACCTAAGGATAACGCAAAGATTATGCATAAAATGTTAAAGGAAAACAAGAGTTTAAGTAACAAAGAGCCAGAAAAAAAGAAAATAAATCAATAGAAGCAGTTGTTGCAGTTCCAGTTCTAGTCAAACATTATTATTTTATTTTATTTTTTTCCCATAACTTTGAAATTATTTCCTCACGAAATTAAAGTCCATTACATATTGCCGTCCCATAGATAATTCAACAAAGAAAAGGAAATAATTTTTTACTCATCGATTTAAGGCATTGCGGTTTCAAGGAATTAATTTTCTATTCATTTCGAATATCCTTTTTTGATACAAACTTAGAGCAGTTGGTAAACTTTAGAGAATACAAATCAAAAAATATATATATTTCATAAAAGTGCTCTTTTGAAACATCAGTGAACAATGAGAATTATAAAAGAATATTATATATTTACATTAGAATGTTTTATGGGTAAAGTTGACGGTGCAGTGCAGAAAATGTAAAGAACATATATAAATCAGGTCAAAGGTACAAATAGTCAAAATGGGTAAAACAAGGAACGCAAACCACAACTTTTGTATGGTATTTACAACAGAACAGCAACGGCAAAGCAAATTAAAACCAATTTAAACTGAAAATCAAAAGGGAAAACCGAATCAAAACTCCAAGATAAACTCTAACTCTTAAATATCGAATTATACCCGATAAATGTACTTCATTCAAGTAGTTTTTTATGACCTCTAAATGTGCTTAACATATATGCAGGACTATATACCTACCCAACAATATACTATTATAACACGATTGCTGTTTATGTTTACGGTCTAACTACATACATATGTACTTAATATTATCTATATAGTATATGTACTGGATAACACGAATTACACAACAACTAAGACATTATCTATATGCATACTAAAGTGGTAGATACATATTTGGTTTAGGTATATTAATGATTTCATAATTTATAATTGCGATTTCGATTCGGTAATGGAGATGCGAAATAATAAATAACGGTACACCAACGCTCAAAAAAATGTTTGCTCGTTTTATTTACCAGGTATCAGTAGGCCTTCCGAAACACTGTCAGAAGGTAGTCCAGAAATCGTAGCAGATGTAAATTTGTGTTGCTTGCTTTGAGAACGTTTCTAAATTCCGACTCTGCGTAAAATATTGTGTATATTTTTTTTCAAATACCCCCTAGAGCCGAAAAGTAACGATGAGCGAATCCGAAGAAAAAGTGAGTATCAGTTTCAAAGAAGAATAGATGTGCGCTTTTGTGGGAACGGCAATTTACAAAAACCACTAAGAAATTAAGGAAATTTCGGTTAGAATTACCTTCAAAAGCTTATACAACGCTTTAAAGACTTCAAAAATTGAAGAAACCAAACTCGATAGACGATTTCTCATTCTCGCGCTTCTTTCCGCCGGTATGTATCGATAGGCGCGCCAATCGAAACGGAATAAGTATGACCACTTTTTCGAGGCGTTATAATGTAACCAACGCCGAGAACTCTGGTCACACCAGTAAATTCACGAGGAACCAAAATCAATTTTTATTGCAAAGAAAGAGCGAGCGAATTTTCCGTTAAAGCTCAATTAAATGCCAGTGCAAACTGCATTTTCCGTCGTCTGTCCGTCCTAACCTCCGTGGGTGTGCTGCCAAAGGGTTGCGTTTAACGCGAACCCGTAATCTTCCAACCGTGTGCGTTCAGTCAAAGCCGCAAAAGTGGATACCGAAACAGTGAAAATCGAGGATTTGATGGACTCTGATCCTGAAATCGAGTTCATCGAAAAGGATAGCGGGATGTCATCGTTAGGCGGTAGCAAGGACGAGACGCCCGAGCGGCGGGCAGTGGCGGCCGTAAGTAAAATCAATCCCCGAGAAACGTGGGATCCCTAATGCCCCCTTCCCCGCAATTTCCCCCTGCACCACGATTGCTTATCGTGCTCACGTAATTGTCGGTGAAATAGAGCAGCTGTTCCCGCAAGAGTGAATCCGTTGATACCCTGTAATAATTGACCTATTCTATTCTATTTATTTCAGCCATCGAACGAGCCTCAGGGGGAGAACTACGATGATGTAAGTTGGAGTGGAGCCTGTTTGTAAACAACGGCACGCAATCTAACCTCAAAGTAAAGGAGGGAACCCTTACCTTTTGAGGGCTTTTTTGTCAATGAAGTTGTATTGTGAATGAATTGAAACGTGGAGGTCACTTGGGTTAAATATTCAGCTTAATTTTGATATATTTTGTATGGTATTTGGTTGAGTAATTTAAGCTTATTAGCTGTGTCCAATTGGCTAAATATTGACCTCTCCCTTACCCACATTTATAACGCTCAGTTTAGAAAACTTACCCTAGAAAATGTACTAATATATGTTCAACGTTTTATATTTTTATCCAGGAACCCGACGAGTCGGTGGGTGAGCGCTTCTGGGGCCTGACAGAGATGTTCCCGGAACCATTGCGCCAGGCGGTGGGTACCATCACCAGTGGCACCGTCAAGGGCTGCAAGAGCCTGTACACGTTCTCGTGCAATGCCAGCTGGATATTCTTCACCAGCTCCGTCATCCTGTTTGCGCCCGTCATCTTCGAGACGGAGCGCGCCCAGATGGAGGAGTTGCACAAGTCGCAGCAGAAGCAGGTGCTGCTCGGGCCTAGCAGCGCGATGGGACCAGGATCCTCGCCCAGCCTGCCCATGATTCGTTAACCCTACCACATACGCATATATTAGCTCTACGAGATAACCGGCAGCGGAACTCTGAGAATTTTGCCACACACGTTAGCTTAAGTTTGTCGATACCAATCCCAATCCAATCCCAGTCGAAGTCGAAGTCGAGGGCGCCTCAATTCGAAGCCTAGCATTTACGGATGCCAGCAAATCACAGCATCCGCATCTCTACAACTCTGGAGCATCCATCAATCGGAGCACCGACCGACCGACCGACGCGCCCTCTTCGATCGAAACGAGCAGTTGAAAAACTTCAGATTAGGTGTTAGCATTGTAGTTGGCGTACACAGTGTATAAACAAAAGCAACCACTACGGTTTAAACCAATTAATAAAAAATATGTTTATTAAGAGTTAAATATTCAGGTTTTAACCTTTAAATAGAGCTGTAAAAATATCGACGATACTATCGATATTATCGATGTGTTGTGCTTTCATCGATTGTTTTTTTTTCTACAATCAATACATCGCGTTAGCAGAAAATCAATGAATTTGTATACAATTTACAAGTTTTTGCCCATAAATATAATATAATCATAAATTCTTATATTCCTAGGATAGGACCGAAACATTTTAAATTCATTTTTAATCATTAATATCAAAAACTATCTACATATATGTAAATTCTATATAGACAGTAATGTGATTGAATTTAATAATACATAAAATCTTTTATAAATTATGCCATTTAAATCACGGCAAAGTAATTTTTTGTACACCCATGTAATTTTATCGATATTATCGATGGTTTGGATATCTATCACTATCGAAAATATCGAGTGAGAGTACTATCGATGTTTTTACAGCTCTACCTTGAAATTTATCATTAAAACAAACAGTTTCCTTCGATTAATTAATAACAATACCTTTATTAAAGAGCTAAGCCACCTAAGGACTCCCCAGATATTCCCTTGGAATCGGATGGTCCGTAAAGTAGCGCCTGAACTCGCCAGCGTATTTATTCCTCAAGTTCCTCTCCCCAAACTCGTTGAATCTCTGCGCCAAGAAGACATAAACATCCAAGACCTTGGCATGTGCCGACAGCTGCTTGAAGGACTCGGCCGCACGCTCCAGGATCTCCAGAGATTTGAGGAGTTGCGCCTTCCTCTCCTCCACATTATTCGGACTAATGGCCAGGAGGCAGCGAACAAAGACAAAGTCCGTCTTGGCGCGCTCATACAGCCCGCCGTTGATGTGGATGTCGTGCATGCAGCGCTTGATGGCCTGATAGGCCTTCTGAGTCAGACCCAGGAGCAGCAGTTGTTGAGCCAGCAGCAGATCCACCAGGGCCTGCTCGTAGTCCATCTGAGAATCGGCCATATCCTCGGCCACGCGCAGCAGGATCAGGGTAGTCTCACTCGAGAAGCGTCCATCGGCCATGCCACAGTAGCCGAGTAGCACTTGGACCCTCATCCGCATGAGGAAAGGCAGGTCCTCCTGGGAGGCCAGCTTGTCCAGGAGTCGTCGCGCGTTGAAGAACTCTCGCTTGGCCACGTAGATGGAGGCGCGTTGCATGATGGCATCCGAGGGATCCAGCAAATAAAGCTGATCGCAGGCCTTCAAGGCGTCGTGCCAGCGGCACTGGTAGATCCCCGCCTGAATCACGACATGGCACTGGCTGATCATCCAGCCCTCGGCACCGGGCAACCGAGGAAAGCGCTCCTTGGCTCGATGCAGCAGAACCTTGGCCAGCTTGTGCTTGCCCTGCAACTGCAGCCACAGAGCGTAGCTGGCCAAGGCGCTGCCCAGGCCAGCAGAACCGTTGCCAAAGCGATCCCTGGTCGTTAGCAAAATCTGCGAGTAGAGGGCAGCCAGTTCGTGCCTTCCGTAGTTGCACCACACGGCACTCCTCAGGGCCAGAGCCTCGGAGGCGTGATCCGTCAGGTTGTTGCGATTGGTGAGATTATCGCTGTGCTGGAGGAGCTCAAAAAGGCGCAGCGGTTGATACCCCGCCACTGTGCCCAGCTTAACGGCGAAGTGAAGGGCCAGAGTGTAGTTCTGCAGCAGGGAACCATCCACGTCGTTCGCCTCCTGCACGCTCCTTAGAACAGCAGACAGAGGTAGCTCATCCCTGAGCAGACTATGCCAGGTATTGGCGAGATTCAGGCTCCTCTTGTCGCCGTGCTCCTGGGCCAGCATTATGCTCTCCCTTAGCGCTGCCAGAGCCTCCTTCTTGTGCCCAAAGGTGGCATGCAGCACTGCCAGGTTGACACAAAAGTACTGATAGCCCTTCTCCTGGCTCATCAGCCTCACGGGACTTCGATCCAGGGCTCTGTGCAGGGCGGACAAGGCGTTGGAGTAGTCCCGGACCCGCAACTGATTCATGTAGCCCAGGAAATAGGGAGTGGTGGCCAGCGGCAGGTCGTGTATGATCTCCTGCACCCTCTTCTGCAGCTCCACGGGCGACATGGCCTTCCGCTCGTTGCTCTCCAGCAGCTCCGACTGCTTGTTGATGAAGAACTTGGCCTGCTTGGGCGCCCACTTGCACAGGGGATTCGGCTCCTCCGCTCCACACCGAGCTACCTCCGAAGTTAACTCCTTTTCCTTTTTGGTGCCTTGGGGGGTCTCATTTCCTGGCGTTTCCTCGGTTATCACAAGCGAGGGAGGCGGTGTTTCCTCTCTGTGTAGAATGCCACCAGCCACAGCTTTTCGGGAACCTGTGGCCAATGCCCGGACTCCTCTTTCGTAGTACGCACATATATTCTTGTACATGTCCATCATCTCGGCGAAACTGAGGCGCTCCAGGACGACGCCCACGCGACGGACATAGACGCCAACCATGCTGAACTGGCTGATGCCATAGTTCTCATTGAGGATCTCATCGATGTTCTGGATCTCCGTGAAGTCAAACAGGGACTCGATGCTGCCCGCACAGAACTCGGACATGGCCTTCTCGAAGGCCTCCAGCATCAGGGCATCGAGGCGATATCGCCCGGAGGTCAGCAGGCTGTGCAGCTCATTGTAGGACATGTCCGCCTCCTGGACGAGTTTGAAGACCAGCATATAGAACATGCGTCGTCGCTGGGAGCGCATGGATATGCCCGTGTCCAGGCAGGACTTTTTATTCTACGAAAAAAATAAAAAGCTAATCAGAAATAGGGATTCCTTGCAGGGAAACTAGGAGCAGCACTTACAACCACATATTGTTTGAGCAGTATCAGCACCGTAATCTTGTGCGCCGTTGGCGTCTCGATGCGGGGCGGCACCAGCTTGGAGGCGGGGTCCAAGGTGTCCAGCTCCTCGAACAGGTTCATGGCACAACCGACAAGATCAATTTCGATTTGCCGGCAAAAAAAGTAAACAAAAAATCAGCAGCCGCAGCCAACTTAGCTTTGTTAGAGATGGGAGTTAGGGGTGGATTTCCGATATCTGGCAGCCCTGCAAGGGCGCGGAATTTAAATATTTTTCAATTTAATATTTTAATAAAATATAAAGAGGTTTGGTTAATAGACCGGCTCTTACTAAGGTAAAAGGTAGTTGAACAAAAAAATTTAAAAGTTTGAAATCATAAATAGGTTAAAAATATTCCCAGAGCTACCATATCGTACAATTTCCCAAGGGTGGCAATTAGCGCGCTCATTTTAAAGCCCCAAATATACATAAGTCATCATTGATTACACCGGCTAACTGCCCATGCGATCAAAGTCCATGAAAACGACCAATCACACACGCTTCTCCAAATGTATTTGCTTTAACTCCAACAAAAGCTCAAAGGTTAATATTAGACTACCCGTTAGACGCTATCCAATATGTTTAAATGTGTGTAAATGTGTGTAAATGTGGAATAGTGCATCAGCCCTCTATAGCACGAATGGGAAGATGGAGCGGCGCTGGCGTGGATAGTCCTTGAACTCCTTCTTGTAGTTGCGGTGCTTGGCCAGGGCCCAAACGGTCATCTGGAAGGCGCCGGCGAAGGCGAACAGATAGGCGGCCAGGCAAGAAGTCAGCACCGAAAATGAGACCCAGGCTCCAATCTCATAGGTGTAGTTGGGGCAAGAAACCAAGCTGCGGACGATGCAAACACAAATTTATATAATTATGTTAATTACGGATGAATTAATAACTCACTTGAACAGCTTGGTCAGTGGGTTTGCGTCGGGCACGGGAATCTTGCGCACTTTGGTACCCGGCGGGCGCAAGTTGCGCAGGGCAATGTGCACCGAAAAGTTGCCAAGTTCGCAGAGCTGCAAAGTCGAAGAGGTTTTGTTTAGTAAATATACTAATATGGCTTTTGTGGATACTATTAATCATTGTCAATAAAGAGCTTCTACATATTCATATATTAAACTAGAAGCTTTCCTTAGCTGCTTTCTAATTCAAACTTATAAACGGAAAAATGCAACTTGGAGAAAGTTCCTAAAAATAGGTTAGTTACTTATTTACCTCTACCATTGTTTTTATAGTTTATTTTAGTAAATGCTTCTTAAGCTAACATAACCCAACAATTATTTTATTAATTTACCAACAATACATTATAAATTATATAAATTCGGAAAAAGTCCGAATTCTAGTTTCAGTGAACCTTATCAAGTTCTGCTCAGCGTTATCAAAACTGGCTCACACTTGAAGAATTAACACACCTCATTATACTAGGAAATTTTAAATAAAAATTGCGGGAAATATTGGTTTGCTATTGCGATTTGATAATATAAAAATAAGGTGTTTTACTAATAGTTATATGGGTTATAATAATGGATTTAAAAGGGATTGAGTAAAAACATCAAAATAATTAACTTTCAAAGGGCTAAGAGACAAGTATTAATTATTGAAGGTTTTATGAGGTTTTTTCTGATCAAAAAGCCTTCAAAACTGTATAAATTTGATGACTTTTCAATTAAAACATAAAACATATAGACTTTGAGCTCAAATCTGGCAAACCTGGTTTTCTAAGGGCTTTCTCTAGGTAATAATAAGTTAGTTCAATAAAATACATACAGCAAAGGCTCCCAGAGCAGCCCAGACAGTGCACATGCACGGTGAGGTGAACTGAGGATGATTCACATGGTAGGACACATAGGCGGTGAATCCCCAATAGTATGTGCAGTTCTTGAACAGATTCCTCAGCGGCATTGTGGCATGGGAGAAGCGATGGACGAAGATCGTCTCCAGCAGACGCTTCACATAGTGGACCGTGTAGCAGCCGGCGGCAATGCTAAAAGAGAGCGATGTGCAAACGGACAAACGAGTTAGTCGCGGATAATTATGCAGAGGTGTTGCGTTGCGTTTTAGTTTGCATAAGCGGGGCCATTGGGTCAACCGAAATCAATGGATTTCAGCAACTTTCGCTCCAGCGCAGCGCACACACACACGCATGCATACTCACTGGGTGGTGAGGGAAATCGGCAGAGTGGCCGCCTTGCCGTAGACCAACTCCGGGCGGAAGTAGAAGAGCAGGTAGACGATAAGGGGACCGGCATATTCAGCCAGGAACACCGTCTTCCAGCCGATCTGTGGGCCCAGATCCTTGATGTACACCTTGTCGCCGGTGTGCAGTGACAGCGACTCTATGGTGTCAGTATCCTTCAGGCTCTTGCCCTTCAGCTCCAGGCGCAGCGACTGGCGGTTCGCATCCGGCGTCTGCTTGAGAGTCTTGTGGATGAGGGCGCGCAAGTCGCCGATGGGCGTGGCGCCGGAGGGCACCTTCACCTTGCCGTACGGCTTGCTGTTTTTGGCGTTCAAAATCTCGAGCTCCATCTTAATTCGTGCGACTGCTTTGCAAAAAAAATCGAAACTGTCAGGCCAGGTTGAACTTGACAGTAGGGCAGCAAAAGCGCTTAAAATGCCGAATCTCGACAGAAAAAGGAGTGGATTTTGTCCACCACGGCAAAAGGTCACACTTAAGCGGTGTTGAGGCCTCTTTAGCTATTTTTATAATTATTTAGCTATTTATCACCTATTTGGTTAAACTTTTCTATGACCCGAAGAATCATAGCACTGGTTCGTAGGTGGTATCACTACATTACTAACTTTACTAACTCTAGTTTTATTGAGAACTTTATATTTTATCCAACTTTGTATTTATTTAACCACGAATAATTTAAAAGTTTTACAAAAGAAACGATTTACTGCATTTCAGGTCACTGTTTTACTCGTTATCCAACACTGTAGCAGAAAAAATCGACACCGATAGCTATCGATTCGGGGTAACATCTCTAGCGGCTTCGGGTTTTTGCCATCACTAGTGGCGGTGTTCCCAGATCAGGGGTTTTCCCATAGATTTAGGGGTTTTTTGATGTCCTAGGGGGAAAGTTTAGGTTTTCTTTCGGAACGATTGATTAAATAAATCGAATTTATTGAGTTTTTATTTCATTAACAAATTTTTTAAATTTAGGGGGAAGACTGGATTTTTTAGGGGGAAATATCGATTATTTGAGATTTTTTAGGTTGAAAGTAAAATTTTCATCTGGTAACACTGATTAGTGGCGGTGCTCTAAAAAAGAAAACAGTTGTGGGCGAAAAATCTGTACAAAACGCGAAAATACGAGAAATAGAGCAGCGCTAAACACTCTTTGGCGGCGCAAGATGAAGGAGAACAACAAGATCCTCCAGCTCATCTATGTGGCGTGGCGCGAGCGCTGGTCCGACTCCCAGTGGGGCATCAACATAAAAAAGGCGAGACCCCTCTAATCAATATTCGATGTCTGCTAAATGTATTTCAACGCAATTAAGCCTGTACATTGAGAATTTTAAACACAGGTGTCGTGTGTGTGTGTGTGGTGTAGTGTCGGTGGTGTGATCAGGCGGCCACCTCCTTGCTGTTCGTCTCGTGCTCATAGACCGGATCCTCCGACTGGGCCAGGGCAAAGACAATTTGGCGCTGCTTCACGGAGAGACTCCGCGGTATACGCACCTTCAGCGTAACTATGTGATTGCCCACGCCATCCGCGGAGCGCACCCCCATGCCCTTGAGCACCACCTGGGTGTGCGACTGCGTGCCAGGATCGATGCGTAGCTCCAAGTTCTGGTAGAGACCGCGCACCTGGAACGTGCCGCCCAGAATGGCTTCCGAGATGTTCAGGTGCTTGTCGGTGAGGACGTCGTTGCCCTCGCGCTTGAAGTACTCGCTGCCCTGGACCTTGAGCCGGTACTTAACCACCTGCTTGGTGTTCGGATTTGTGATGCTCAGCACATCGCCGTTCCGCGATCCCGATGGCACCGGCGCCAGCACCTCGACGCTGTGCAGCACGTGACCCCGGTTGGAGCAGGCCTCGCAATCGTTGCGGTTGGTGAACCGCTTACCATTGCACTGGGTGCACGTGCCCACAGTCGTCGAGGTGACCGTCTTGGTGGTCACCTTCCCGGTGCCATTGCAGCGGCGACACGGCTCCTTGCCCACGTCCCGGTTGGCCATCATCTTTGACTTGCCCTTGCAGGCCTCACACTTGGTCAGGTAGCGCATCTCCAGGCGCTTCTTGCAGCCCAGCGTGGCCTCCAGAAAGTCCAGTGACAGCTCCTGATCTTTCTTCAGGCTGTTGATCTCTGAAGATTTGGTTTATAGAGGGAAATTCAGACCCCTATCAGGGGATAGGTGAGTAGGGACTCACCATCGTTGACCGTCTTCTCTGCGAACAACTTCTGGGTCTCCGCCTCGATGGGATTCCCTGCCTGCTCGAGAAAGGCCCGCTCATCCCTTACCCCGCCCAACTGGTCGTACTCCAAGCGCTTGGTCTCGTCCGTGAGGATATTGTAGGCATTGGACAGCTCCTGGAACTGTTTGACCTTCTGCTCCGAGTGAGTGGAGTCGGGGTGATAGCGTTTGGCCAGCGTATAGAAGGCCGAGCGGATCTGCTGGACGGTGGCATACTTGTTCACCCCCAGCACCTTGTAGTAGTAGTCCTTGGGCAGGCCGCGGCTCTGCGTGTACTTGATGGCACGCGACGTCATCTGCGGCTGCGTAGAGCCCATGGGCGATCGCCTCATCTCCGCCTGACGATCGGGATAGTAGAAGGGTTTGGCGATCTTGAACTGATACTGACTGGCCAGCCGCAGCCAGGCCAAGTCCAGACCTCTGCCTCTGCCAGTCAGCCAACATCGAAACATCACACTTGTGGCGAAAACAGAGGAATTCAACTCGAAATATATAAGTGCTTGCAGTGCTCGATTCTGGGCTGTATGTCTGTGGAAAAGCTTGACGGAAAAATGAAGGGTTTCCACTGCCTAACTCTAATGAGTTTCCCTTCGTTTTTGATTGTATTTGCAGGTGCTGCCGAGAGGAGTCAGCGGGGATGTGTACAATCTGGCCGACTGTCTGATGCAGCAGGCGCTCATAGGCTCCACAGCCAATCCGGTGAGAGAGCTGGGTTAGTTTGGCCTCTTGGGAGCTGTCTTTATATAGTTTTTATTCTTTCCAGTTGGTCTTGAACTACCTGAAGCATTCTCTGTGCACGCACCTCGTCTCCCATGCCGCCGTGCTGCGCTGCATTGCCAGATATGACAAGCTGGAGCGGGTCTACTGCATCACTGCGCTTCTGGAGTTTCTCGCCAGCATAGTGGATGGCGTGACGTGTCGGTAAGTAATCCAAAACCAAAGGAAATCTCTTGATATTAATAAACAAACCCCACTCATAGCATAAAATCCGAGGAAGCCCTGCTGCCCGGCGCCGTTGTCCACCTGGTCTACTGGCTACTCCAGATCTTCGCCCGAACCGTGCAGCACTACGAGCTGTATGGCGAAATTAGTGGCGAGCAATCGTACATGCTGGACCAGACCTGCCTGGTCATCGATCGCCTCAGCCAGCAGCAGTTCCTGCTCTCCATGCTCTTCGTGGGCTGCCACGAGGAGCTCGAGGTCTGCGGCCGCATCCGGGATAAGTATGCCAGCATCAAGGGATCTCTGACCAACTCCAACTTCACGCTAAACTCGCCCGCCGTCGAGCAGCAGCTGCAGCAGTTGGCCTACATAGAGGCCAAACACTTGGACATACAGTCACTGAATCCCCCACCCACGCTGGAGAAGATCTCATGCTGTGTGCAGCCCCTGCTGGCCGTTGAGGTGCTGCTGAATCCGTGTAAGGACACCGGCTATTACGTGGCAGAGTTGCAGATGCTGCAGCGACTGAAGCGCTATTCTAACACACGCCTCTTCTACGAGATCATACGGGCTGGGTTTCTCACCCTGAGCAATGTGGCTGACACCAGTCCAGACACCATGTGGGGTGCCTTCATGTTCTTCAAGATGCCGCACATTATCAAGCAGCTGCACGCTTTGCAGAGGGTTCCCGGGGAGCAGCCACCGCCTGCGGATTATATCCCGGAGTTGGTGGAGGCCCTGGAGCTGCTCATCGAGGACAACCTGCTGCTGGACTTTATGGATACCAAGTGTTCGTGTAATATGATTGAATTTCTGCTGAACGATTGGACCAAGCAGCAGCTGGTCAGCGATGTGCATGTGAAGAAGTTCGCCAGCCAGAGGTAGGTTAACTTATTCCTGTAGAATCTTGGATAGTAGATGATGATTCTCTCTTCCACAGGGAAGAAGCCTCGCAGCTGCTCAAGAAGTGCGACAATGGCCAGCAGACACCCTCTAATATTAACTTTATAAAACGCGCTGAGGTTCCTCTCTCGGGCGTTTTGAAGACGCTGTGCACCAACAAGGTGCAGGACATGGTGAATGTGCTCTGCCAGGTGCCGGTAGGCAACAGCTTCGAGCTCATACTCTCGGTGGCCACCGTGGAGGGCAGGCTGAAGACCTTTGTCTCGCGCTTGATTCAGTGCAATGAGAACTCCAAGCCAGTGCCCGGCGAACTGGGCAAGCTGTGCGTCATCCGTTCGACGCTTTTTGATGTGTCCTTCCTCATGCTGACCAGTATTGTGCAGACCTACGGCTCGGAGGTAAGTTATAAACCCTTTCTAACCCTTTCAGCATCTAAAAAGGATTTATTTTCGCTTCCAGGTTGTCCTCTCTGAGCGCGGCGACTCCTTCTTCGAGAAGTGGGTGCGCGAGTGCATGGTGGAGCGCAACAAACTCAAGAACCCCCGTCAGATCCTAGCTCTCTGCGATGACAGCATTGTGGATGAGTTGCTACTCAGCCTAAGCAAACCGGAGGCTGCCCAGCTGAAGCCCAGCAACCTTAGCTGGCAGGACACTTGCCTCAATCTCCCCGGAGTGCTCCACCACGTGCTCATTGCCTGGGAGCAGGAGACCCTGTCCTCGGCGGACGTCAAAAGTATTCTGGACAACATCAAGCGGCGGCTGTTTAGCTTCTCCGTGTGCGCCACCAGCTTCCTCTGTGCCTACATGTATTTGGTAAAGGAAACGGAGCTCCTGAAGCCCCTCAACATGATCCAGCAGTTCCTGGCCCCCCTGACCAGCGAAGAGCTCTCCAGCCAGGAGAATGCCAAGGAGCGGCTAGCTCTCTCCTATCAGATTATAAGGAAGATGCAGCACGACGTTCATCCTGCTTCCAGTGCGAAATCCCGCTTGATTTCACACTCGCCGCTGGTGGAGCAGTTTCGGGAGGTGTGGCGCTCGGTTGTGGAGGCCGGACACCTGCCCGTTCGGGCTGCACAGACGCTGGAATCTTTGCTGCTGGCCGGCGGACCGGCGTGGCTGGCCACGCAGCTGGTGGAGCAATTGCTGGCCTGCAAGTACACGCGGGATATGTCACGAACCATGGATGTGGTCTTTGCGGTGATGCACTTGGACATAGAGAAGACCACGGAGGCGCTGCTGCAGCATGTGGTGGCGCCTCTGTTGCTAAGGAGGCAGGGGTAAGTAAACATTCTAGAAGCCTTCCTATGCAAGCCTTCAACTTCTTTAAAAATCCCTTCCAGCGAGGACATCAATGAACCCCAATCCCTGGTGCTGGCCCGCCTGTGCGTCTACTGCATCATCTCCTGCCTGGAATCGCGCAGTGCCACCTCCACCTCCTCCTCGCTAACAGCCCTGAAGAAGCGCTCGCGCTCCCACGACGAGGAGGAACTCACACCCAATGCCGCCAAGGTGCGCAAGGTGATTGGCGAGGGCAGCGACAACTCCAGCGATTTTACGGATGCCGCAGCCACCGGCGGCGCTGCAGGTCTGGCTGGCGCCTTGCTGGGCACCGCCGAGGTGCGTGCCACGCCGCTCACCCTCCGGGAACCGCTGCAGACGAGCGTGCAGCACATATTCGGGGTATTCCTCCAGTTTGTCAGCGGCGATGAGCTGTCGCCCAAGGCCGTCTTCGTTTACCAGTTCATCTCGCTGCTGGTGGAGTGCGGGGGTGAGCGAGTGGCGCCCGTGCTGCGCCTGCTGCCCTCGAACCTAGTGCAGCTGCTGCTCAAGGTCCTGGTCACCGACGACATACGCGTGGGCCTCATCAGCAGGTTGTACGACCTGCGGCTGCCGGGAGGAAGGCAGGCGGCCGTGTCCGATCTGTGCCTGTGGCGGAACATGCAGATGGCCAGGCACAGCATTCACCTGTGAGGCGACTAAGATTAAGAGAGACGAGGGCGGGCGAAATTGCTAAATGAAATTGTATTAAAAACTAGACATTTTTGACTCGACTCCGGCTTCTCTCCGCCTCGCACGCGCTCTGTTTTTTGCTTTTCGTTTATTACAGTAATTTGTTGTCGCCGCTCGCTCGTCGCATCATCATCATCATCTCCTCCAGCTGGGGATTGGGGTTGGGCTTAAAGTAAGAGACCTTGCGATTCCCTGTATCACTTGAGCAGGCAGCACTCGAAGTAGGTCTCGCCCACATAGCCGCCGCGCATCGCCTTCTTCACATTGTACTCGAATTGGCGGCGATTGGTCTGCAGGACATCGGCGGCCTCCTTGTTCAGCGGATCCTCGGGATTGGGTTCCTTCAAGGCAGGAGTTTTAATATCAAAGGTTTAAGTTAAAGCCTTTCCTCTCCAAAAAATACAAACCAAGAAGAGAAACTGTAGGCCATAGACAATGGAGTTGATGGTCAGCACTGGATTCCAGTCCTCGCGCAATATATTCAGGCACACGTTGCCCTCCAGATCGATGTTGGGATGGTACACCTGCGTGCCGCATTTCACCTTGGGCGGCTCGTGCGGATAGTTGGAGCCGACGCGGAAATTGAACACGAAGCGCCCGTCTCTGTAGAAGCCCTCGTCGGGCGAGATGATTAGCTTGAAGTTGAGCAAGTCATCGGGATCGGGAAAGTCTGTGGCGCATGTTTTTGGCAGGTTCAGTTCACTAATATCTGCGGGTGGATAAATAATTATAAATAATTGCGTGAAAATGGCCATGGACGAGATGGGGCACCTTTCTGAATGCGCAGCTGGGCAGCCGAGGCCTTCTTCTGCTGCCCGCCGCTTCCCTTCTGTTCGCCGTCCTTCTTCTGCTGTTTCAGCGTAAAAAGTTTAATCATCTTGGCTGTGGCTGTGGCGTCCTCGTCTCGCTGGCGTTCGTTCCTGCTGCGCGCGGATGGAATCTCTGCGGGCTCTCGTTTGTTTCTGCTTTTGCTCCTGCTAATCGGGGTAATGTGCGGGCAACAATCAGTGCTTGGGTGTGAAGGTGAATGGGTGAAGCTCGGCCTACCGTAAACAATAGTTTTAATGGGAAATTCGCTTCGCTTCAAGTGCTTTCTTTATTTCGTTCAGTGTGGCCAGATGCAACTTTTTCTTTCCCACTAAAAAATCTCAAATAATCGATATTTCCCCCTAAAAAATCCCGTCTTCCCTCTAATTAAAAAAATTTGTTAATTCGATTTATTGAATTTATTTTGTACTAATTGCTATTTACAAATATGTTTGTGCTAAAACGAAATAGGCTTTGCATTATTTATTCAATTATTAATTGGATTTACAAACAAACATCAGTGTTGGTAAACGGCAATTTAAGCGGGCGTAGCTGTTTTCCAGCCAAATCTGCAAATTATGAAGGTCAAGGGCGAACGGGTGCTATTTTTTTTGCTAAATTTATTATTATTATTTTTTAATATAATCGGAACGATTATTTTGTATTGTTAAAATTCAAATAATTTCTTCCCATCGATTAGTTAATTAAAGCTTATGATTAATTTCTTGAGAAATAAACTTGGCTATTTTTCTGCCAGATCTAGCTATTTTCGCGCCATTCATTCCTGCCAACTCTAATGGAAACCAGGGCTGCCAAAACCTGCACATGTGGTCTTCCGCGTTATTTATTTTGATTTAAAAACGCATTAAATCATGTCGTCGGAGCCAGCAGTGGCCAAGGATGCTGTGCTGAGGCCCAGCGAACGTCTGGCGGAGGACACGCCCCAAGTCCAGGGCTATGACTTCAACGAGGGCGTTAATTACAGCAAGTTGTTCGAGTCGTATGTGAACACCGGCTTCCAGGCGACGAATCTGGGCCTGGCCATGCGGGAAATCAACAGAATGGTGGGTACATCCGTAGGGACACCAGCCAACCGCCTAACAAACACCTAAAACTGTCAGCTGGATTGCAGGGCCCAGCCGCTGGAGGAGGAGCAGGAGGACAGTCATGAAACAGACGACTTCATTCGGCGTCGCAGCAAGTGTACCATCTTCCTGGGCTTCACCTCCAATCTGGTGTCATCGGGGATGAGGGAGACCATCCGCTTCCTGGCGGAGCACCGGATGATCGACTGCATTGTGACCACGGCCGGCGGCGTGGAGGAGGACTTCATAAAGTGCCTGGCGCCCACTTTCATGGGCTCCTTCGAGCTGAACGGCCGGGAGCTCCGGGAGAAGGGAATCAATCGGATTGGCAACTTGCTGGTACCCAATGATAATTACTGTAAGTTCGAGGACTGGCTAATGCCGCTACTCGACGAGATGCTGGAGGACCAGAAGACCAAGGGCACCGTGTGGGCGCCCTCAAAGATAATTACTCGCTTGGGCGAGAGGATTAATGATCCCAGCTCTATATATTATTGGGCAGCCAAGAACCAGATACCCGTCTTTTGTCCCGCCCTGACCGACGGCAGTCTGGGTGATATGATGTACTTCCACTCCTTCCGGCAGCCCGGCCTCGTGGTGGACATCCTTTCCGACCTGCGGAGACTCAACACGATGGCCGTTAAGGCCGTCTACAGCGGCATGATCATCGTGGGCGGCGGCGTCATCAAGCATCACATCTGCAACGCGAATCTGATGCGGAATGGCGCCGACTTCTCGGTGTTCATCAACACCGCCTCGGAGTTCGATGGTAGCGACAGTGGCGCACGACCCGATGAGGCCATTTCCTGGGGCAAAATCCGCAAGGATGCCACACCAGTCAAGGTCTACGCCGAGGCCAGTCTGGTCTTTCCGTTGATTGTGGGCGAAACTTTTGCCAAGCGGCATTTCGCCGGCAAAGAGTCGCCCAGAGAGACTAACCAAGTGTAAATAAAAAATAAAAACCAGGACAACGTAATCAACATGGATGTAACTTATTAAGGAATGGTACTGGCCCCCAGATGGGTCATATTCCGTGTCCGGAATGGGAGTCCCCAAAGTGTTATGCCCCGCCCGGCAGCAGGAAGCCATTAGGCGGCGTCGGAGATGTTGCTGCATGTGATAAACACCACCACCATTGGCAGGGGCAGTGGCAGTGGCAGCGGCAGTGCCATTGCACTCCTGCGGCTCCATGGGGCAATTCAGTGGGCCGTAATGGTTATGCCGGAGTCGCTGGAGTGCCGCAAAAATGCAACTTTTGCCGTCGGCGGTCGCAGATGCTATTCCTTGCCTTGCCTTGGCTTTACGCAAATATCCCCTTAGCTTTTGCTGGCCTTAATTGTTTGCTCCAAGTTCGCTCTGCCTCGTTGACCGGTAAATTGTCCGCTGTCCAGGAACAATGCATCCGCATAAGCCCACGAAATTTGTCATTAATTTGATGCCACTAATGTAAGAGCCGGGCTTCTGTCACTTCCTCGAATTCTCCACCATTCTCAAGGGGGGCTGGCACTGTCTGCACGCATCATTAAAGCCAGGGGAAAACTTTTTTCGGTCGCACACACTTACTGGTAGCTCTTCAGGCTCTCCTTCACATATTTTGAGCTATTGTCAGTGGCTGCAGTGGCGAAAGATGGACTGGCTGCCTAGCTGGGCTGGAAAAGTTTTTGGGGGAAAGGACAAGGGGACTGCATTTTCTTTGAGAACTTTTTCGCAACTGCCTGGCAACTTTTTCGTCGACTTTTCCTGGGAAAATGAATGGTTTCGGGGATGCGGCAAAATATATGAGGAAAAGAAACGCGAGTGTATAACTACTTATGCGAGAAATGTTGGCTTTATCAAATTTTGGATATTTATACGCCTTTTGGCGCGGGAAATGATGACAACTTTATAAGGCATGATATAATGAAGGTTATTGTGTTAAAGTTGTGTGTTTTTTTTGGGGATTTTAATTTAATTTTAAAGCATTCTAGTTGGAGATATAATGATTTTATATTTAATTAGGATATTTATATATTTATATGGATAATTATATGAAATATTGAGAGCTAGATCTTGAATCTGCAGGAATATTAGTTTGGGTTTAATTATGGCTTATATAGAGGCATTCATATTATTTTAAAATCAAACGAAGACCTTTCACACAAAATCTACACTAAGAATATCACGTTCGTGTTAATATTTTGTAAATATTTGTGATTATTCAATTAAGAATGGTCTCACAACCAGTGCAAACATTCTGGAAAAATGCATTTATATTTTCTTCTTTTGAAATTTATGTTCAGCTGCCAAGAAATCAATTGCAGTTATTTTCCCAGAGGCCATTATCGGCAGTCAGCCATCGTTAAGAAGTGCTTAACTGCATGTTGTCATAACCAAAGGCACACACACACACATATACGAATACTATCCTTCTTTGGTCCCACTTAGGCTATATCCTTCCCTCACACACTCTGTCGAAGCGCTTAAAAACTAATTACGAACAAAGCTGTTGCTGCTCCTCCTCTTACTTTGTTGTTGCTGGGTTCCTTTTATTTTCTCCTTTTCGAAGGATAAGGAATGGCCAAAGGCACTGGGGGAAATCATTTGGAAATTGAAAGTGTTGCTATCAGTTGTCATGATGATTTTAAAATAAAACCACTTTAAGCTCCATAACATAAAAGATACTGTATTTTTTTAAGAGTTCTTAGCATTAATAAAAGAAAGAAATTAAATATTTCTACTGTTTTCCACACTTAATGTAAGCTTATTAAGACAGGGTTGGGCACCGGAAGTCAAGCTCGGAGCCCAACAGAATAAGCAAGCATACCAACAAGAAAGCGCACGTTGCTTGAGGAGTTGTAGGTTCTGCTTTTGTGCTCCTGAGTGCGTGATTTCTCCTTAGAAAACCCCTCAATTGGTATTAAGAGTATAACTAAATTTTTCTCCCCGTGTAAGTGCGTAGATTTTTGTGCAGACTTGCCAGGACTACAGCCAAGTTCCCTCCGTGATTAAGAGAAAATTAAAACTACATTAAAAGTTTTGCAGTTGACAGGGAGGCGAGCGGGCGCGATGGAAACTTAGGAAGGCGGAAGTTTTGAAAACAACTCAACGATTTATTGATTCGAACAAGAAAATAGGGGAAAAATATATAATATATATGTGTGTGTGTGTGTGTGTAGGAGGAGCCAGAAAAGGAGGGCTACACATGCCTTCCATCGGACAGATCGCTGGGTCCATCGGAGGATTTGGCCAGCTCCTGGCCGCGCTTGGGTTTAGCAGCACACTTGCGATGCCAGCAAGTCCGACTTCTCTGGGCGATTTTCTCGCTCACACATTTCGCACAGTACGGAGTCCTTGGGGTTAAGAGCAGCAGCCTCTCAGGATCAGGACACTTGACCACCTCTGCGGCGAAGGCCTCACGTCGCTGGAGTATATCCTCGCGGCGCTTCAGATCATCGGCATAGGCGCGCAGTTTCAGCTTTTCCTCTCTCAGAGCTTGCTCAGACCTCTCCAGCTCCAATCGCCTCTCTTTGCAGCATTCCTTCTGGTGCTGGAAGACGCACCCGTACATGATTCGCATGTTTATGTACTTGCGCTCCGAGGCCTGCTTGACCATGTCATCCAGCATGACTTCCAGGCGGCGATCCAGCTCGTGAATCTGACCGCTTATGGCCGGCTCGTTTTCGAGGAATGGCTCGAAGCAAGTGGCCAGGAAATCAATCTTTTGGGTATCACCCGTCCAGTCCTTGAGGCGATCGATGGCCCGAATAACGGAGTGCCAGATTCTGTCCTGAAGCAGAACTTCCTGCTTGCCGGCGGAGGTTTTCTTGGCCAGCTTCTTCCGCAGATTTTGGCAGCGGCTTGCGTAGAGCTTCTCTGACTCCAAAGTGCGAAAGCACAGGGCGTCGACCTCTTTGAGAAGCTCCCGGTTCGCCTGCTTTACGCATTCGAAGTCCCTGCCATCCTCCTTGGCCTCAGCATCAGCCGTGCATTGTCCAGGAGAATCGCTACTAACTTCGCCATAAGAGATCGAGGCGTCTGTCTCCGACTCCGGGGTGTCCGTCTCCACGTCTCCATCTATCTTGCCGTCGTACTCGTTCAGCACATCGTCTAGTGGCCGACGCATGTTCTCCATGTCCACAAAGGGCTTCCCCAGGCGACCCCACTCCCGCAACTGGCTGCACATGAGCAGCATCAGGGCGTTCCTGGCATATTTGGCCGGTGACTTTGCGTCCTGGAAGACCTCCAGCCAGAGCTGGCTGAGATCAAAGTCCTGGCAACTGATCATGCCATCGTACACCTCACTCATCCCTCGCACTTGGGTGGTGAAGTGGCGGTCCAGGTCGTACTCGCTTACCTCGCCCATCTTTGGTTGCATCTTTATTATTTGTTGGGGAATTTTAAATCAAATATATTTGGGAGATTTCGGTGTGCTTTCTGGGACAGTCGGATAGAGAGTAAAAATATACAGAAGACCTTCAGTTGACAATACGTTCATACAGCTTACTTTGAATATTATCTCACTTGGTAGTACCTAGGAAACCCGGCAATGCCCTTTGCGAATTTAGCTTGGCACGTGCTCCGAGTGCGTGCAGCCACAATGGATCGGATTGGGCCACCAAACTGGAACTGAGTCAAAGGCTTTGAGCTGCCAGCGATGTCAGCTGCATGAGTAAGTGGAACCTTCGCCCACTGTCCAACTTGGCACTATATAAACTGCTTCGCTTGGTCAATTCAATATCAAATCAAGCTCACAGCTCGAAGTAGTCACAACTGCCCAACAAAAACCCCAAAACAAATCATCAACATGAAATTCGTAAGTTATTACAGGATTTTAATTATGGAAAAAGGGTAATTAACCAGGAGTTTTCTTTATTCCCAGTTCGCCGTCTGCTTCTTCGCCGTGGTGGCTGTGGCTGCTGCCAAGCCTGGTATCGTGGCTCCTCTGGCTTATACCGCTCCCGCTGTAGTGGGCAGTGCCGCCTACGTGGCTCCCTACGCCTCCAGCTACACCGCCCACAACGTGGCCCACAGCGCCGCCTTCCCAGCTGCCTACACTGCCGCCTATACCGCTCCCTTTGCCGCCGCCTACACCGCTCCAGTGGCTGCTGCCTACTCTGCTCCCATCGCTGCTCCCCTGACCGCTGCTTATACCGCTCCCGTGGCCCGCTTTGCCGCTCCTTATGCCGCCGCCTACACCTCTCCTCTGGCCTACAGCTCGCCGTACTTGGCCAGTCCCTATGTGGCCGCTGCTGCCGCTCCTCTGCTGCTGAAGAAGTAAATCAACGGATTATGAACACTGAGAAAAATATTGCCCCATGAGTCTGGCTCATTTGGCATTTATTTTTCTAACAACCAACTTGTGATGAATTAAAAATGGCTAAGAAACAAAATTAACACGTTTTAATTGGGGTTATCTCTATCAAAACTATTTAGAAAGTTCAAAAAATTTATATTATCGCTGCTTAGCAAATGTATATTTTCCCTAGGATTTTCCGTGTAGCAACCTATTGTTGTTGTGTTTTCCAGATATTAAGCTTAGTGCCAATTTATATGTGTCTCTGACCTATTTTTGCATCCGCAAAATATAAATGTTAACTTTAAATAGCCTTCAGGTGAGCATAGCTTTTAAAGGATTCTATAATCCTCTTATGAAATTGAATGAGGTTGTAAATAAATGAAAGAAAGCATTTAAAATAATCCCACAGTACAATTAAAACATAAGTTAAAGTAGCCTTAATGCTGGTGATTATTAAATGTATTTGTAATAAAGCTTAAATATTTCAATTTAAAATCATGATGAATTTATGGAATATCCTTTAAAAACTGAGGTTGCCTGCCCTGCATTTTTGTCACCTTTCGCTGCCGTTTGGCTTAATGGCCCGAATACCATAAATACTTTCAAGAAGCCATCTCTTTTTCGCCATCTTTCTTGGCTCACACTCTCTGCCGATCTGTGCCGAGTTCCTTATTAATTTCTCGAATGCTGCTTTGGTATTTCCTCCTACCGCCTGCTTGCCACTCATAAATTGCGCAAATTCCTTTTGTGAGCGTCAAAGAAAAATGTCAGCTAGCGAGGAGCTCCAGTAGGACCACAAGGAGCAGGAGCAGGAGCAGCAGGATATTGTGTGGTCACATCTAATTTCTCTGTATGTCCCGAGCACGCTTATTAAAGTATAAATCATTGGGTTGCACTTGGGAAAAATATTTTATTTATATCCTTGCCATATAAATCTAAGAAAATATATTTAAGGTTCTTCCATCATTAGAAGTCTTAAAAATAATGTTTTTAATTAGCGAATAAATGTTTTTTTGTGTGTTTCAGTCACAGTTTCAATTGTAAATAAATAATAATAAATTAAAAGACATTAAGTAAAGACATTATAAGGATTCCTCACACATTTAAGTGGTCTGTAATTGTGTTTTTTTTTTGGTTCCGTGTGATTGCCGCTCTCCGAAAAAGTGACCAACAAATACGTCACAAGGAAGGAACCTGGCAAACGACAATCAAGCCAAAAAAAGAGCAGGAAGGAGACCTAACTGGGCGATGGAAAAGGTAAGGAGGAGATGGCCAGAGTCTGCACTGCCCGGATGGTTAGCCAAAGTACATTATAGTCCTCGGTCGGCTGCAGGCTGCAACAAATGTAGCAGAAAACCGCAGCCGAGAGTAGTGCAATTAAATACAGGAAATAATGGCCACCACAGCAGCAGCAGCAGCACTGCCCCACTAGGAGATGGGTGGGCACACAGGAAGCGACAGGATGCAGGAAACACTCGCCCAGCATCTTGGCCTGCTCTGTTGGCCAACAAAATTTAGAGGCGGAAAAGAACCCGGCAACATCCAGCCAGGCAGAAGCCGGTGAGCGCTGTTATGTAGACACATTAAATGAAGATGGCTCTGGGGAATCTCAGAAACGGATGGGCCTGGCCAATGGGCTATACATCTTTCAGCAAACATTTTCGGAAAAGGGAGGATGGCTTGTGGTTTAAGCCTAAGAAAGAGGATATATCTGTTTATAGAAATTTAATAATCCAAAAGTTAAGAGGTATTACATTTAATAAAGAAAAAAGGAAGCCTCTTAAACACTTAAGAAAATGAATTGGACGGATTTAAAGTAAAATAATATTTTCCGTTTGCAAATAAAATAGTTTCCAACGAAAAATGTAAGAAAAGTTAAGTACAATATGAGAATTAATTAATTAAAAAATAGAAAATGTACATGTAAACCCATTATTGCTCATTATTCTCAAATTTCCACATATCTTTCAAGTGTTTAGTTTTTTTAAATTTTATCCTGCTTTCCAAAAACTTCTAAATTGAATAAAGGACACTGCCTGACACTTTATTTCGTTGTCAGCATTCAAATTGTAATTCAAAATTCCTAACTTTGGCCAGCTTTTGAGGAAACTTCTCCATGACCACTTCCAATCGAAATTCTTGGGGAAATACTTTTATGTAGAGCCCCAGTTAGTTGACTTCTTAATGTAGCGCATTCCAATCAGAGCCGGACAACAGCTGGCTTGCGGTTTACCCCCGTGTCCTGTGTCTCAAAAGGATATCGAATATGCCACTGTGCATGTGTGCGAGTGTGTGGGAAATATTTTATAATTCAATTTTCAATTGGCAGGTTTGGAATCTGTATATATATATATCTCATCTACATACGGGACGGTGTGTATGTGCAGTTCGGCTTCTAATTGAATTCAATGTGCACTTAAGCGACATCCGTTCATAATGAAATTTCGCAACAAAATTGTGGCAAGGACAAAAGAGAGTCGGCAAATATTGTTGCCATGCTAATGCAAAGTTTTGCCTCTCTCCTCCAAGTATATGTATATATTTTTTATTGCACCATAAATAATGTGAAAAGCGGGAGCCTGGCAACGGAGAAATTGAAATTAAATTGCCGTTCGTTCGTTCCTTCGTTCGACTGAAGGAATCCGAGATGCCGGCTGCTGAGAAGCATATTCCTTCTATATATAGTATAGTATATATCTATATATATTTTTATTCCATTCCAGTCCGTTCTATTTCATCTGATGTTTTATTTCGCACTCTGCAAATAATCGATTGTCAGTCAGCGCCAACTGTCCGTTTGACTCTCAATTGGAATGTTAGCTAAAGTATGAGCAGCTGCTTCAATATTGCGCATAGCATTTCAAATTTTCACACACTCTGAGAAAATGCCAGGAAAATCTAACCAAGAGAGAGCAATAAAGGTGATCAAATACCAATTATTGTATTTAAACTAGACTTGCCAGGCAGTTGGTAGTTAATTAATGGCAGAACGATTGACCTCGATTGACTTGGGGCGAGATTCCCAATATTTGCCAATTTTATGGGTTTCTGTGAATGTTTCTTGTTTAAACATTGTGAGAATATTAAATTTGTACAAAGTTAGAGCTTACACGAGAAATAAATTGCAATATGGGGTTAGAAATGTTCTCATAAATTGGGAAAGATAACTTAAGTTGCACTAAAAACAATTAACATATTAAAAAATGATTCTAGATATTTTATGAATAGTTTTCATTCACATAAATCCTTTAAAATATAACCTATATAATTCCTCTGTAAATTCAAATTTCCTCAGTGCTTTTTCACCAAAGCAATATGGGTTTGATTGGGTGTGCCGATGGAATTTCTTGCGATTGACTTGGCCTGTCGTTTTATTGATTGATTTGCAGTGCCCACAGCGGAGCTGACAATCAGCCCCACCCCCTCTCAGCTGCCTTGCCTGGGCTTCTCCTTGGAGCAACAGCTCCTTGTGCCTTCTTCGAGCTGGTACCACGCTGCGTATGCGTAATATTGTTATGCCACATCCTTGCACGCAGCACTGCCTGCCGTCCGGAAAAGTTTGCACAAGAAATTCAGGCGATGATCAAGTGTACATTTTAATGAAGCCCCGGCCTGGCTTTCACAGACATATATATAAATATGTACGAAGAAAAAAATCAACTCTATTGCATGCCAATTTCCGGAGCAAAATATGGGAATGTTTTGCGAGTAAGGACGCTTAAATATGGGTCGGGCTGGTGCGAGTCGGTAGTCATCGGTAGATGCCAGCAAAGTTTTTTCATTAAAACTCTCGAGAAGCGAGGAAGCCCAGCTGGGCTAAGTGAGTGCAAAATGTTATTTTATTGTCAACAAGCAAAGTTGCCCAAAAAACACTCCGAAGACGACGGCGATGAAAGCCAGGCGCCGGAGGAGTTGTCGTAGCTGATGTCAAATTTATTTAATATGCAGCATAAACAAAGCAACAAGGACACGACACGCTCGTAAACTCATTTGCCGGTGGAAACAACTGTTCCCGAGGAATTTTTTAATTCGACCTCCAGGACCTCCCTCTCTCTTATGAAAAATAAATATTTTTGTGCTTTATATCCGACTTGGACTTGCGGCGACCAACGCCCACAACAGCCACAACTTTTTTCATTAATTTGCGAGTATCTCCTTGTCGAGTGAGTGGTGACGTGGGCCGATTAGTCCCCTCTCGACAAAAGTCAATAAAAGTGTTGTTTTAACTTTTGGCACTTCTGCCTTGCTTGCTTCCTCTCAGCCGTCGTCTGGCTGTCATTATCAACTTGGGGCACCATCTGGGGGAATTTTCATAATTTTCGGTGACAAAATTAAATTGATTAATAAAATATGAGGCGGCGGTGACGGGAGGAAGCTTGGCGGGGCCAGAGATCAAGATAATAATTTGTGAAATTGCTTTTGAAAAGGAGTTACAGAATTTTCAGAAAATAATTAGTGGAATTTGTTTATTAACTAGCTGATATGCCGAATTCTTTATTCCCTAATTTAATTTAACAACGTTTTTCATAAAATATTTCTTTACTTCACTCAATTGCCTCCACTTTTCGTTTATCCGCCATAGTGCATTCATCCCAAAATGATATTACCGATTCTCTCATCTTTCAGATGATAATTAATGAATTTGATCAATCTATTTATATTACTATAGAGAAATAATGATTAGAATTATATTTCTAGTTAAATCAAAAAAAATATTTATCCGTTTTTTAATGAAAATTTAACTTTATAGATGTATAAATACGAAAAGAAAAAGTTTTAAAAACTTCGAATTCCTGCTCAAATTAAGAATCCTTTTATACATTGTAAATATAATTTAAAATCCTGAACATGTAAATTTTTTGTTTACCAACAATGTAATTAATAATTGCCAAACTTTGTTTTGATTTAAGCTCCTGGCAGCTCACATGTTAAAACTATCCCTTGCTTACACAGGGATAATTGCTGTGGTGCTTGTTTTCCCCCATTTTTTACGCAAACTTATGACACTTTTTTTTTTAATAATATCTCCGCACAAAAGTTAAACACACTTTATATTTTAGCAGCTGCTAGGGTTTCCATCATCGTTTATGAAAACATTTGAGCTTCGCAGCCAGTGGTTAACATGCAAATTGCTATCTATCTTGCAAACTGTTTAAAGATGGTTTCTCCGTGGCTCATCTTGAATTCGGGCTACCCAGGAACCCATTATGCAGCCCCATCCTCCCGACTCCTGGCTAAAACCAAAAGAAAAGCCAGAAAAAACCAGCAAAGTCATCCATATGCATGTTGCAGGTCGGTAATGGCATTTCCAAGCCAACGACAAGTTGCTTAAAAAATCATCAAAAAATTCGCGTTAAGTGCTCGAGGTTTGTGGATCCTCCTCCTACTCCTACTCTTCCCCATTCTCCGCCACATCCGCATCCATATCCAGATTTGCAGCCACATCCATACACTCATCTTCACATCTGTCATGCTCTTTGCAGCAGTTGCGGTTAGAGAAATGCACGAAAAGAAAAACTATAAAAAAAAAAGAAAATGGGAAAATAGGAAAAAGGGACATGAACGGAACTAAAACCGCATTCAAAGGGGACTGGCAGGGACTTGGACTGGCTGAAAATTCGCCTTAAAGCTTGAACTCAATATGTGCATAACTTTCGCTTTCCGGTGACTGAGGCCTTCCTCCACCTTTGTCCCGGGCAATCTGTGACCCAAATCCCAAAGACCGACGCCTTAAAGCCTAAAACAAACTGTGTCAGTTGGCAGCCTCTCCGCCGCTCCTTCACTCCTCCACTTCTCACATCCTTCGCTCCCCCACTTGACTTCTATCCCCCCCCCGCACTATACCCCCGCCATATCCTTTGCCGCTCGCATCAAAAAGCAAATATTGGCACTTGCCGCAATAACCAGGTAAGCCCAGGCTGAGTTCCCCTCCTATCAGCGGCTGGAAAATGGGTCATACTACACATACACTTAACCTGAGAGAAATAGCAGCAGATTGCCAGATTTAATGGGAAATTCAGTGAAATCCCTAAACTTATGACCTCTTTAAAGACTCTTCTAATTATTATTTTACCTGCTAAATACTCTCTGTATAGCTAATAAATTCCCTAATTTTTCGTAGGCCACTTCTATTCTCTTGAACCCATTTGTGAGCTGAAAAATCCATGGCAAGCATTGCTGGCTAGAGGAAAATTAGAAGCAAACTTTGAGCCATTGTAATTGCGTCACAGCTCCATGGCTTTAACCCTTCGATAGGGAGTGGAGATGGGTTAAAGAGCCACAAACACACTCGCTTAATATGGGAATGGCTTTGCAATTGTAATGGGCTTTAAGTGAGGGAAGCGGGGCGTGGCTGTCGCGCTTGAATTAACAAATTAATGCAAATGCTTTCGGAAAACATTCACCAGGGAAAGATGATGTCTCGACTTGTGCTTAATTCAATGAATATTTATGAGGTTCTCGCAGAATGTTTTCTTCTTATTTTCGCATCATCTTGTTGGCAGCAGCGGCTGCATTTCGATTTCACGCCGTAATTTAATTGCAATGCAGCGACAGAGAGAGAGAGAGAGAGAACGAGCGAGCGCAGGAGCAGGATAACAACATCCGTTTCCTGGCTGCCACGACATCCCGTCAAGTGCGGCAATCGCATTAGAATGCGCAGCGGACCTGTCCTTCGCATCCATCCTCCGTCTGATGGATGAGCTCCGCCACTCTGCCACTCCCGGACTCCAGACTCCGTCTAACACAATGCCAGCCTGCGGCGCGACTCCTGCTTACTGCACTCATTTAATTGCATTATGCCGCAGGTTGTCGCATTGCCCTGAAAGTACCAAGTACCGAGAGTACCGAGAGTCCTGGCAGCTCCACTCCAAAAGACACTGCATTAATTTGCATGTGAAAAACTGCATTTTCCCCAGCAGCAGCAGCAGGGGCAGAATCAAGCTGGATGTTTTTGTTATTTTTTTAATAGCTGCTCCCTGTTTTTGCCCCGAGTTAATGAAGTCAACAAGCTGCGGCTCCGGGAGCTTCGGGTCAAAGGTGGCTCAGGAACAAAACAATGAACATTTAACGGGCAGACATCCATGCTCCTTATTCGTAGGAGAAGGAAAGGGAATTTACTAGATTTTATGGTATGTTCTATAACCTTTTCTCTACTGAAACATCTTTTAGAATATTTTATAATAGGATTTATACTTTATAATTTGAAATTCAATTTTATTAAATTTATTAAACTAAATGCTAATTAAAAGAAAAAAAAAATACAAACATGAAATTATAAAAAACCAATAAGACTTATGAATACAAATTTCTTTTAAGTTCAAACTTCTTTCTATTACCAACTAACTCTTAAGTTTAAGAGTATTCCATTAGTTTTATTTATAAATCAAGCCTAATAAAGTGGCAAAAAAAAGTTATTTAAAATGTTCCTGTTGTTTTTGGTAGACTTTATATTCATTATTTTCATAGGTAAAATATTCTCTTTAAATAATTACATATTCACTTTGAGTTTTAAGATTCCAAAAAATACGCAAATAAAGTTAATATTTCAAAATAAAGAGTTAGAGTTTAAAAATCGGTCAGGTCATAGGAAATTCGTATTTTATGTTTTCATTGAGCGATTATCATCACCATTTCTTTCTTCCTACACTAAATATTTCCCCCATATGTTTAACTCCCCTTATATCTAAAACAATTGCACTTGCTTGGGTTGGGCAACTGGAGCTCCAGGTCTAGATCCTGGCAGCACTCGGACCTGCCAAATCTGCTGCTCACCGGATTGCACCTGTCCAGCCAAGAGATATATGCTTGGGGACCAAACAACCGGATGACGTGGCGTAGCTCGCGATGGGCAATGGCGGCCGCGTCGTTATTGCGATACTCGAGTATATAGAGGAATCGCATCGGTTGGTGCTCGAACACGCGCATCATGATGAACGGCGAGAACTTGCGAATCTCGTGGTACACCTGGAGGGGATGAACCGACTGCACCTGTTCCAGCAGAAGCTCTCGGGCATTGATCGAGGTAAACACGCGAACCTCGAAGCGCCTCCTCGAGAACCTCCTGGGCAGACTGCAGGTTTTAACCAAATTGAATACTCTATTTTCTTAAGGGAATAATATCCGCTCTACTTACTACTTCAGGGCTCTGTTTTTGAGCTTCACATCGATATACTGGAGGTAGGCGAACCCGCGGCTCTCTCCCGAAAAGTCGATCTTGTAACGCAGGGCATAGATCTCGCCCAGCCCGCTGGCCAACTTTATAATCATCTCTGGAGAAATGTCCTTGTGTATGCCTGTGAGGTAAAGCTAAAAAGAAATGAATAAATACCTTAACTTCAACACCTGGAAGTTCTGAAAACTCTCTGAGAACATAAACATACCTCACCGGCTCCCATCTCCAGGGATTCTTGCAGATCCTTATCCAGCTCCTGGCGCGTGGTAACATAAATGGTTCCATTCACCTGGCTTTTGTGGTACTTGCTCTCTAAATCCATTTCCCGCGTAGAATAAAATCGCAAGCAAGCGACGCGTGCGCAGAAAAAAAATAAACTTTTCTGTATGGCGTGGCCAGACTGTCGTGAAACTATCGATTGCAAAAATGGCTACCTGGGAGTTGCCAGACTCCTCAAAAATCATGTAAACTGTGACTTTACTAGATATCTTTGAGAAATCTTTCACTTTTTATATTTATCAATCTGTCTTTCTCTACAAAATCATTCAGTAAATGTAAGGCATTTCGAGGAGTAAGTTTCCTATTTATCTAACTCAGAAAATTCTATCTGTAAATACAAAACTTTTCCAGAAGTAATTTTTAAATTTCGAGCACATTTTTATCCAAAATTGTGAACTTTCGCTGGACTGTATTCTATTTTTACAAGGTATGTTTATGGTATTATGGCTTTTAGTTTACTCTTTGCAACCGCTTTGCATGTCGGGCCATTTCTTTGCTTTTTGCTTTGTTTTGACAGGCTGCGCGTGCTTTTTTCTAGCTCATGTTTAACAATATAAATTTATGCAGGCGGGCGGCGGGCAGGCTTGCAACTTTTGTACAGCTCGTCGTCGTTTTGCCACAAGCCGCAGCACCTACGTATCGCTCTTGTTGTCGCTGCGGTTTAACCCACCGCCCATTAACCCCCTAGTGCCCAGCCAGGGGCCATCTTGATGTAGATGGAGGTTGCGGTGCACTCAAGTGCCTCTGCCTCCTGCCGCCGCCACCGCTGCTTCATTTTCCTAATTTATACGCGCACTGTGCTAATGAAAATTTACGTGGCAACGCAACCGCACACTGAGCGGCTGCTGCAGCAAATGCACTCACAGAAAATTAGTAATACGACATAAAATGTATTAGAATTTGGAATTTGTAGTTTGTAAAATGCCAAACCCATATTGGAAAGGATTTCTTGTAGCACCTTTTTAAAGTCGAGCAAGTTTCTGTAAATATAGAATAGATATAATCTAATAATTCATGATATTTTTGGTCAAGTGTACTCCAGCTCCTTGTGCTTATTACTAGACTTATGCCCCAACACTCTGGGCGTCACCAAGATGCCCTAGAGCTCCACTTCAGCTCCCACACTTTCTCCATTCTCTCTCTGATCTCAGTCAGCAGCTTTGAAAATAAAAATAAATTATCCTTTTCTAGCCTTTTATAGAAAAATCTACAAAGACTGAAGATGACAGATCCGAGTGAGCGCTGGTTGGACTGGCATTTTGCCACCCAGATGGTCACGTACACCGAGGAGGACTTGCCAGCAGCCTGCCTATCGGATCGCGTGATCATGGCCAGATGGATGAAGGTCTTCGAGAAGGCGCCACCCAGCCAGAAGCTCGCCCGCAACAGTCTCATGTTACTAATGCATGCACACGTGGAGGACTTTGGGTTTCTGAGGGCGCCGTTCACTGATGTAATGAATTGTAACCGTGATTTGAACCACGTTATAAACGGTTACAAGGGGATATCACTGCTCAAGCCGCTGAAGTACCAGACCAGAACCAAGATGACCGATCCTAAGAACAAGGGACCGCAAAGGTTGGCGGGCGGCAGAACCACCACCGGCCGTTCCAGGACCCTTTTCAGTAGACGGATCTCTAGTCACACAAAATTGGATCCTATTACGGAGGTCTCTGAACACTCTAGCGTCTACTCCAGCGAGGTGACTGTGATCACTAGGAGGAAACTGACGCGGGACTATTCCGGGGACTGCCCTTCCCCAAGGCCTCTCTTGGCAACCTCGGCAATGAGTGTAAAAGAGAAGGTAAAAGCCATCGAGAAGAGGTTATCCATCAAGAAGCCACTTTCATTGGGAGTCCAATCCACGCAGAATGTCCGGAAAAACGTCCATCACGATGCAGAGGGATCGTCCTCCTCCAATCAGGATGTCATCCCACCACCACCACCACAGGAGCCCCCATCTCAGAAATGGAAGCCCGAGAGTGGAAGCTCCAGAGCTGTAAGGAAGCAGCCACTTTCAATGCGAGCCCGCTCCACGGCGAATGTGCGAAAGTTCAGACTTCAAACCTCCTCTTCCAGCGATGCTGAGCCCTCATCCTCCAACCGGGATGCCATCCGACCATCACACGTGCCCCATTCCCCGGGATGGGAGCCCAGGATTGGATGCTCCAGTGCTGTAAGGAAGCTGCAAAGCTGCTTTCAGGAAATATCTGAGCGCCTGAAAAGTTCCTCCGAATATGACAACCCAGTTATGGGAAAAATCAGGGCCATGGCTGTGGCCAGTGAAGAGGATCTCGTCTCGAAGCCCCGGCTGAGTGGCGGCAACTCCATTCCCTCGAGTTACGAACGGGACAGGACTCTGATGGATTTGCTGAGGTGTCGAGAGGAGGTGCGACAGCAGTGCTTGGAATATTACAACTTGCATGGCACCCTCAAGGATGACAGCGAGCTGCCGGTTCCCACATCTATGCCGGAAAAAAAGATTCAAGGACTTGCGGTTGGTGCAAGTCGCGCCATGGAGCGGTTGAAGCGCTGGCGGGGAAAGCCCAATCAACTGAAGTTCTTCAGGACCATCTTCCGGGAATGTGGCCTGAACCGGGATGTCACCGGAAGAGTAAAGGCTCTCGATCGCCGCCTCGAGCTGGTGGCTCTCCAGTGGCTGCGCAGCAAGCGGCGTCGTGGTCACGACCAAAACCCCTCACAGAGCTCGGATGAGCTCACCGACAAACGCAACCAACTGGAGGCGGAGAAGGCCTACAAGAAGGAGTACATGGCTCACCTGGCCGAGATCCGCAAGCTCTGTGACACCCATTGCCGCGGAGCCATTCGTCCCGATGTCCTGGAGAAGATGCTACGTTGCCTGGACAAGCACTACCAAGCGGTGAACGGAGATGTGGAAGGATTGGGCCAGCAGCTAGAGGAGATGCTCTCCGGCACCTGGTCGAGTGTGTAGTCCTATTAGAATTTGTAACAACATTTACACCACACAGCCGGCAGTAGCTGCTCGTTAATTAACTTTAATGCCAACTACTCTTTATTAAATTACGAACAAAGTAAAGGGAATTGGCAGGGAGAGCAGTTGGTGGCCGACAAAGCGGCTGCAAGTCGAGGATGACTACACAATAAACAAAGAATATACTCGTAAACAGCAGCTATTTTTAATTATGCAATGTTTCCGCAGCAGCTTTGCGAAAAAAGAACCAGAGAGCTGAGCTGAGGTAAATGTAGAGCTGTGAAGGATGGACCATGTGAATACCCTTTTTCTACTTAAATAAAAAAACGAATACTGGAAGTGCTGTTCTCTACTGTTATATTTATTTTTATCTCCTTACGATTACATTCGAATTCGTGTCAAGAGTAACATATTTGGAAAAGCAAAAGGAACCTTAGGGATATCCATCTGTATTATATTTCGGGGTTGAAGTCCAGGAAGGTAGTCAGACATTGCTGGATTTCGTCAACGCTCATGCACTCCATCATGTTCTGACCCCCGACCAGGAATGAGTCGAGCCTGCCAGTATTGAGTTGCACCAGCAAGTGTAGCATTATGTTATCAAACTGATCAAGTCCCACGTCGCTTTGTCCCTTATTGAGCACATAGCGAAGCACGAAGGATTTCAGCATATATGTGGAGAAGTTTGGGAGATCCTTAGCGCACCTAGCATGCCAGATCATGAGGGGTTCCAAAAACTCAGTGCTGTTGGGCAGCTCCTTGAGAATTTCGGTTACCCAAAGCGGGGCGTAGGCCATAAAGGCGTGATTGTCATTATTCACCGCATTCTTCCAGGGAACGGCGAACCAGGGAAACTTGCTGCGAACCTCGGCCGTAACTGGGGGTTCGGGCAGGGGCCACTCCGAGGCCTGAAACTCGAATACCGGAATAATATTCATGTAGACGGTGGCCAGGTCGCACTTGGCCTCGATGGTCTGGGTATGGCCGTCCCTTCCGTGGATAAGCTGCATACTCCAACCGCTCGGAACTGATGCTAGCACATCCTCCAACTTCTTATTGAGATAGTTTCTGACACTGTCGCAGCGGATATAGCCTTCGGGCGATGAGAACGGGCATTCTGAGTCTGGAACGTTGATGCGTTTCAAGTAGATCAGTCCGTTGTTGCTCAGTATTGGATGGCAATCGAGGAAATTAAGTCTGATATACAAATCCGCCTCCACATTGAAGGAACTCAGTAGTTCAACAGATACTAAATAGGGAATAATGGTACTTACTACTATTACTAATTTAGTTTTCACATAATAATTACCTTTTATATCCAAATTCTCATATTGCTCATCGTCCAGTTTGTCCAAAGTATAAATGTATATCTCCCCGGCCTCTTTTATCCTCCTTTTGAGATCGGAAATACTATTTGATGATATCTGCATGTTTTGCAGAATGCTCTCTAAATTACCAAAGTCAACGGATTCCATTTTTTGGCGAAATAAGACTTTAGTAAGGAATATACGGAAATTAAAATAACTTCCATGTGCTACTAGAGGTGAGATATGAATCGATAACATATCGATAGCTTTGAAGTTTCCACAGCTTAAGTACACTGGAGTTGCATTATGGCGTTCTCTAGTGTAGAAGTTGCATTTCTAGTTTATTTTAGAACTTATAGTTTTAAATATGTTTTTTTTTGTATTTACTTTTCTTTCTGGTTTTAAATCTATATAAGAATATTGAATTAAGTTTTTTTTGTTTTGATAATTATATAAAGTAATAATAACAATTTTTTAATTTGTAAGAAACTTTAAAATATTAATTTAAAGGATTATTAAAAAGATGCATTAAATATGAAATGGTACTACTAAATTTCATAACAAATACTCCCTCATTATCCCCTACTTATCCAGGGTAGCAATAACAACGCGAAATACAAGAAAAATGGCTGCCAGCTGCGACTATTTGCCATTTTGTAAGCAAGCTGGGAATTAGCAGGGAAACCAACTAGCGACGACAACAAAAAAACGAAATGCAGGGAAAAAGAGCAATGAAAAACTGTCGCTAAAAGCAGTTTTCCAAAGTACTTTCCATTGAGTTGACTGGGCGTGGTCAAGCGGAGTTGGACTCCCCCGAACTCCATCATCGGCGGAGGCGGTGGTCAGTGAACTTGGAGCAACCCAAAGTCCGGCATACAGACATTTATAATTATGGAGCAGCCACAGCTACATATATACATATAGAGTTATAGGTAGGGCATAAGTGATGGCTTCATCGGGTTCCCGGGTTCGGGGTAGAATTTATGGTCTATATTCGGAAATTTGCATAGAACGCTTGTCTGTGTCTGCATTAATTAATTATTTATAGCTTGCGAATCACGTTACCCCCCTTGCTGGCCATGTTTGCTCAGTTGCAAATTCTGCTGGCTGTACCCTGGACTTTTTGGAAGGCTTTGAGGAAGACGTCACCGTCACCCTTCGGGCTCTTATCTAACGAAATTGATCGCAAAATATGGTTCTGCCTACCCTCGTTCCCTATGACAGGCTCATGTGCATGGCGGGCACGCACACGTAATTATAATTTTTACAACGTCTAAATAAACGCAAATATTTTATGCGAACAGGCTAGTGTCGGGGAGTGTGGAGGCGGAGGGGCCTCGAGAAGTATATAGTGTAGAAGTACTGAGTCAGGTAGGGCGGGTGCTACCTGTAATAATGAATGACAGTCCAAAGAAGGTAGCGCGACATTCGCTGGCAGCCATTAATTGTAGAAAAACAAAGGGTATCAGGCCTGGCCATTTGTTTTGGCCAACTCGGTGACGCTGACGAAAATGGAGCTTAAAATGGCAAGAATTAAGTCAGAGAAAGGGAAAGGTTTGTGACTCAATGTGCGAAGTATGAACAATAACGAAATATAATTGGCTTCTTTAATTAATAGGGGCTAGCAAAAAAAATTATGAATTCAGTAAAAGTAAATTTTTGCATGTTTATTTTAATGTCTATGAGACTGGGATCTAGCTTAAGGCTAAGAAAATAAATAATAAAATTACTTAGGTTCATTAGTCATCAATTAACAGTAAGGGAATAAATTTGCTTACTGAATAACGTAAATAATAATTATAATAATTAATTAATTTATGTATTTATTGCTCTTTATTAAATGATTACACGAAAACCTGTGTTTACAAAATTAATAAAATGGGTTTTCAAATGATCAACCTTTTATTTGTATAAAATGTAATATTAAACTGAAAATAAAGCCTGAAAAATATTAAATATTCGCAAATTTAAAAATGGAGGCCTTTTTTAATACCACAATTATTTTACCAAATTACCCAAAGCTTTATTAACCTTTAATGAACGATTTTTATGGCCCACAGAGTATGCATTATTTCATCAATTTAAATGCTTTACGGCCCCGCTGTCTTATATTTATTCTTTCTCAACAATTTCAAATGGCATTAAGAATATAATTTATGCCGCTCAGCGCGCTCAGGTCTAGCAATATTTATGATGGGCCCCAACTTCTTCGGCTCTCTCCCGGATTCTCCGCGATTCTCTTCGAGGCTACTGTCCGCTGGAAAGGCTATAAATATGATTGACTCGCCGCACCGAAGGGGCAGTAAAAATTTTGAATTTCAGACGCCAAGTCGGCCAAGTAGTCCTGGTCTAATCGAAACGGAGTCATGTTGGTCAAGGTTTTAGTGGTGAGTAGAGAGAAGAGGGAATGCCGCATGGATATATGTATCTGGATATCACAAACGTATCAATAATCCTGCCAGCTCGCATTGCTCGCGTCCTTGGGCCAGGCGAAGCCCCAGCTGCTGGTCTCGGCGCCCGTGAGTTATGCCACCACGGGAGTGGGAGGTGCTTGGCTGGGTCAAACCTCCGCCTACTACCCGGCGTATGCCAGCTATGGCTATCCGGCCTACGCGGCGTATGCGTATGCACCGGTTTATAACGCATACGCCACGTATCCCTACTATCCATATCTCAGGCGATGAAGCTGGCACGCGTTCTCCCTCGGAAATGGAAACTTTGTGAGATCGGAATACTCCATTAATCACGCTCGGAATGTGTGTAGTCTGATTTAAGAAATTAAACTGTGTCAGTGTTTTGTTTTCTTGTTAGAACACTTTATTTGTATTTTGGTTAACCCTAAATCGTAAATAGAGGCGGTCTAGAATGTTAAGAGTATTTTCTAAGTACTATTTTGTATACTAAAATCAACAAATTCTGTGGCTTAAAATATGTGAAACTTTGATTATGTAAAGATTCAAAGAATAAATAAATCTTGAATCATTTTTTAATAAATTTCGTTTGCATCTTACATTTCTTTTAGACTTTCCAATAATTTTTCTCCGTGAACTTTTGTCCTAATTAATTTTCAAGAGTGCACACTCAAATTGTTTGTTTACCAATAAAAATAATGCATATACCTATGCCTATTTCCTTTCAAAATCCCATAATTGTTTATTAAAAGTTCCCCGAAGAAGCCACTTGGGAAACCAAAGAAAGTTTTCGAGATCATACAAATCCTGTATTTATTTTTTCATCAGCTCTGTTTGTGTATTCTCGGAATAATCCTGTTTCTTGAATGTTTTATTTTCTCCCTGCGATTGATTCAATTTTGGCGCCTGAAATCAAAGCGGCAAAACACTCCTCGGCCGCATAAATACATAAAATGATAAACAAATCAATAAAATGGCAAGAGGCATCATCTACCTTCAGCTCCGGGGTTCTGTGGGACTTTCCATTTGGGCTTTTCCTTTCCGCCCGCCTCCATTTTTCCGACGTTCCTCAAATTTGCTTACATCTGCGCATATTTTCACTTGCACGTCTTTGGCTGGGAATAGCAACAGGAGGATGAGGGGATGCGGAGCTGAGCAGGGGCGAGGACGAAGGATGTCTGTGAGTATCCTGGTAACCCGCTACTGATTTACCTTACGTGTATAAATCTTTTATTCATGTAATCCATTTGAAAAACACGTTTGCACATGATTGTGTGTGTTCGTTTCGTTTCGAGAAAAAAAAGAGGAAACTCCTCCAGCATATGTGTGTGTGTGTGTACGTATGGAGGTGCGAGTGTGTTCTTGATTTGAAAAATCGTCAAAATTATATAAAGTGAATACAAATTTCATTTGCTTGGTTTTATTGCTTCGCCAGTTGCCAGACAAACACATTGGTTGCCAATCGCTACCGAGCGAGGGAGCCCAGCCGCACAGTGCCGGATCTCAAAATAGTTCCCCTTTGACTTTTTGACTCTTTCAGCGACTTAACGATGTGGAAATTAATTTTGGGAATTTTTATTCAGAGGGGATTCCTTTATATTAAATATATACAAAATTAAGCAAGTCTAAGAGGTTACGATACAAGTTAAAAGGTGATTTCAAGGGTTAAAGGGGAAATAAGCAAAGACTTTAGAACATCAAGATGAGTAACGTCACACGAATTTTTTGCAATTTTATACTGGGAAGAGGAGCTTAATATTTGTCACTTGCATAAAAGTTGCTCGTTTATTGCAAGTCAAATGTATGGCCGTTGTGCATCTTAGTGATTATTTTGGTGTTAAAAATAACGTTCTTACCATTTTTCGTAAAAAATTAATTTAGTAAAAAAAAAATTATAAAAGTCTGTTTATTTTCCTTTGGTTTAATTTGCAATATTTTATATATTTAAAATAAAGTAACCCCATTAACATAACCCCCTTATTTATTATGAATTCCCGGAAACTTTTCCCTCATTTATCAAACAAAATCCTTTCACTTTACCTTGCCCTGCCTCTGCTTATCTCATATTTTCGCCTTACTTTTGATAACTTTGGGCCAACAAAAATATGCCAACAAAGATGCCAAAAAAAATAGCAGATGTCAAAACCCGATAGGACGACGACGACAACAAGTAAGTAATATTCAGCGCGAAAAGGCAAAAAGTTGACGGCGCTCAACGCAGTTTTATTGAATAAAAGGTCATTAAATTTGGACGCTATCTGTTGCGAGGAAACTTGTGAAAGCGGAGGAGCCGGAGCCGGGATTTTCCCCTCCGCCTTGGATTTTTACTAGCCCTTTCCGCTTAGGTAGCAAACTTTACAACTACTTGGCATTTACCACCTGAGCAGGCGAGGCAGGCGCGGCAGGATGCGGGGCAGCGATGCCAAAGTTATGATAAGGAGCAGCAGGAGACCACCAATGCCGGAGGGCCGTAGGGCCGGAGCCAACGGGCTCCTCCGCTCGGGCCTTTCAACGCGCAGGACAAAGTCAAGCAGAAAACTTGACTGGAGGAGGAGCCGCTGGCTGCGAACTCGCGCAGGAAACGCGCTGAAAGGAAGCATATTTCATATAGAAAAGAAATCCTTTTAAATGGAAAGTTTAATCCCAGCCAAGGCAGAGAGTGCAAACTTGAGCCAGGGAAATCGGGGAAAATTGCAGGGGGAAAAATAAAACTAGGAAAAGGGGACTCTCCAGATGCCCGGCTTTCGATAAGAACTAAGCTGAACTGAAGCGAGTGGAAAAAGCGGAGTACAAATTGCTCCCCAGCAACGTTCAACGCTCAAAGCCAAAAGGAGTTCATTTTGTTGCGGCAAATCGCTCAGCAGCACCGTAAAGAAAAATGGTATTAAATATAAGTTATGCTCAGGCACTCTTCCTGGGGAAAAAATATATATAAAATATGTTAGGGGAGCTTGATTAAAACGCAAGTTTATTTGCTATTTAAAAGTAATGAAGATTTTCAAATCAAATTAAAGCTTTTACACAAAAATAGTTATTGAAAAAAAGAAGTTTATATATCATTAAATTAATAAGGTAATCCTTCCATTAGTTGTATTAATTTTTCAATTTTTATATGACTATAATGAGGCTTTCTAGGCCATTCCAATTACCCCTGCATTTTCCCAGTGTGAAAACTTTCATAAAGAAAAGGAATTATTCGCTTGATATGTACAATTCTTTATTTACACAGATTGGTCAAGATGGGATTCAGAGAAGAGAATTGCTCCTTTACTTCTTCAGCAGAACGGGGGCAGCGGCGGCGGCAATGGGGGCGGTGTAGGCTGCTGCAACTGGGGCGGCCAACGGGGCGGCTGCGTAACGTGCAACGGGGGCGGTATAGGCGGCAGCGTAGGGGGCAGCGAAGGGAGCGGAGTAGGCGGCGGTGTAGGCAGCAGGAGCAGCGAAAGGAGCGGTATAAGCGGCGGCAGCAATAGGAGCAGTGTAGGCGGCGGCGGCAATGGGAGCGGTATAGGCGGCGGTGTAGGCAGCTGGGAAGGCGGCGCTGTGGGCCACGTTGTGGGCGGTGTAGCTGGAGGCATAAGGAGCCACGTAGGCGGCACTGCCCACCACAGCGGGAGCGGTATAAGCCAGAGGAGCCACGATGCCAGGCTTGGCAGCAGCCACAGCCACCACGGCGAAGAAGCAGACGGCGAACTGAGGATAAGGAAAACTCCTGGTTAATTACCCTTTTCCATAATTAAAATCCCGAAAACACTTACGTATTTCATGTTGATTGAGTGTTTGGGGTTTTTGTTGGGTACTTGTGACTACTTGGAGCTGTGAGCTTGATTTGATATCGAGTTGACCAAGCTATGCAGCTTATATAGTGCCCAGTTGGACACCCGGCGAAGGTCGCACTTGGCCATGCAGCTGACATCGCTGGCAGCTCAAAGTCTTTGACTTCGTTCCAGTTTAGCTGGCCCAATCCGAAGCCGAATCTTGGCACGTGCCGAACCTAATTCGATTTGACTTTGAAGGGTAATTGAAATGCGCCAAAACTCAGGCCACAAGGCGGAACAAAGGCCGTAAAGCAATTATGATCGCAGAATCCCTCTGGAAGGGGATGATTAATCAAATACCTTAAATATTCATCAGTTAGAGTTTAACTAATGGTACTAAAAAATTATTACGAAAAAATTAGGTAAGGTTCTACTATAAATAACCAATTAATAAAAGAATAAATTAGTGTACAATATATACATTTTAACTTGAAAAGAAAACATAAACTTTTCTGTTATTTTCTAATTATTTCCTTGGCCCAAAGCCTCCCTCCTCCAACTCTAATTGTTCTCAGCTGTTATGATTTACCAAAGTTTGAATTTGAAATGGCTTCGCAGCGCAATTTGGCAAACTTTGAGTCGACACCCCTGGCAACCTCTTTCGAGAGGCTTCCCTTATTCCTACACCTCTCGAACCGCCTTTGTTCCCATGAATAATTTGTGGAAACCACTTAAAAGTCGCTGCCTGCCAGCTACTCCTCCTCCTCACCACTCTTCAGTTTCGCCGAATGTCGCTGGCATTTTCTAGACGAATTCAAAACAGAAATTTTTTAATAGACTTCATCTTGATGAGAAGGTTTGGGATACATGATATGGATACGGATGCGGATGCGAGTAAGGCTTAGGAGCCACTCCGCGCCTCGGCTGTTGGGGATGTCATGTGTGTGCCGTTCGCTTTTTACGGCACTTAAACGACGCATTAACGCGCACGCACAGCTGCTGCCACGCCCCTCAACCCAAGTCCTTCGCCTCCTCCAGACTCCCATCCCGATGCAGACATAACCCCGGCCAAGTCAGAGGCAGTTGCGCCTTTATTACGGCAATAAACTCAACTTGGGGCAGGGACAAAGTCTGGGTCTGGGTCTGGGCGAAAAAAAAAGAAATGTGGCGCAAATATTTCACGCAACTTGTTCAAAGTTCCTTGATTATACCCTTTAGGAGGAAATTATTGAGGGATTGCTGGTTGATATTAGAAAAAACGTTTATAAATTCAATTAATATTTGTATGAAATTTTAACAGTATTTTTCCAGCAGGAATTTGTGGTTAGAATGCCTTGGTCTCCAGAAAATTACTGGTTTCAGTGTGTAAACTATTTTTTTTCGTATTTCTATGTGCCTTAATATTTTTTAGAATTTTGTATTACCTAAAAAAAGGATACTCTGCCGTCGAATTAAGTCTCATAAGCAATTCCTTTGCCTTCGAAGTCCTCGTCCTAAGCTTTGTCCCCGTCAAACGGAGCGAATTTTTGTGCGCGGCTTTTTGTGGAAATTTCTTGCTTTTTAATTACTTGCTGGCACTCGTGGATACATCCACCCCTGCTCTCGGATCCCTGATCCCTGCTCCCAGCTCCCTGGGGATTGCTCTTTGATATGCTCCCCGTTCCGTGGCCACTCGAGAGTTGCGGGCGCTGCACTTGAAATGGCCAAAGGAGGACTCGGGAGCCCAAGGAAGGGGAAGTGCCATCAAAGCTTTTAGGCGGATTAACCAATATAATAATTTCAGTAGCAAGTCCTCCTCGCCACAAACTTGACAATGAAAGCAACATGGCGGCAAGAATGAGGAGGAGGCGAGGAGGCAGGAGCAGCAGCCCAAGTCAAGTGTCAAAACAAATATGTTCGCCGCCTGCGGTTGCCGGAGCAGTTTTCAATTCGAGGCCAGCTCTCCCGGCTGCATGATTGTGCATTTAGTAGGAACGCCCCAAACCCATCCACAAAAGGATCCCAGAGCGGAGAGGAGAACTGCCAATAGGCCGGCTCGTATGCACAGGCACATGGCAAACACTTGAGCTCCACAAAGGAGGCGAAGGAGGCAGCAGGATGCGCGCCAAATCCTTCGGCAGAGCAACATCATCATCAACAGAAAGGACAGAAAAGGCAGACAGAAGGACTGGCAACAATTTGATGCACCAAGAATAATTTTTACTATCTAATTCTATAAATGTGGATTAATAATAAATTTAAATTTAAACTTTAACAATTTTAGGTTGTTTTAGAATATTTTTTAACTAGCTTACAGTTTACAAATAAATATTTATTCAGTTACTCAAGTGTTTGGTAATTTTTAATACATATTCTTTGAGATTCCTCTGAAACAAAGGGGGTAACTTTTCCCAGTGCCACCACAATCCCTGGAACTTACAACCCTCGAGTGGCAGAGAGCTTCCTCCCATTCCTGTCCTGCAATTCCCGTTTCTCCCTACCAATCCATTGCATTGCTGAAATCGCGTAATTGGCATTTTTAAGCAAAATTCACGCTTCAACACTTTTTCAAGTGTGAGACTGCCACTGCAGGAGTCCCGTGTCCCGGCACACATGTCCTGTATAACTGGGCGGGTGTGTGCGTCCTTAATACCAAGTGTGGAGCTACACACGCGGAAACCTGCACTCGATATTTCTAATTAGTGAGTTTTAAGCTCTTTGCCCGCAATTTGCGACATTTATTAATTAATTTCTGGCAGAGCTAACAAGTGCATTATTCGACTCTGATTAGCCGGCTTTATTCTGGGCCATTAAAATAGGCTGGCTGCTGTAATTAAGCGGAATAAGCCGACAGTTTGCCGAGGTTTAAGGCTTTGGCTTAAAAATATATGTAGTGACTCACTTAAAGTTTAGCCTTTAGGTTTAACCCGCTAGCCCTAATAAATTTGTAAGCGAATTGCAGCCGCCAAGGTCAGGGCCAACGCCGAGCACCGTCGAAGCCAAGTAACGGACGCTCAGGCACGCACCAAAATAAGACATGGCCAGGTGTAGACCACAAAAATATATATGAAATAAAACAAAAGAGAAAGAAATAGAGCTGGAGATGGCTGCGATCCGCGCCAAGAATTGCGCATGCGCAACGTCGATCGAATGTCGTTGACTTGGCAGCCATCGATGGCTGAACTACGAGCGTGACCCGCATTGCTAATGCCGCTCGAAAAGTGTAAGTGGCTATAAAAGAGCCGGGCGGATCTTCGTCAGACATCACAATCCAATTGGCCATCCACCAAGTGACAATCCCAAAAACCAAAACTAAATCAAGATGTTCAAATTCGTAAGTACACAAAGAAGACAGTTCTTTGACGGCAAAAATACTTTTAAAAGAATCTCTTTTTTTAAGATTTTCAAATAATTAATAAATTAAATAAGAAAATGCCTAAATAAAAATATTTATTTTCTTATAAAAATAGGATTGGCAAGTAGAATTAAGAAGCGGAATTTTTTGTTCTGGCATAAAAAGTTTTTTTTTTAAAACATAATTTAAATTGAGTGTAATTGAGTGTGTAAATTTATCCATAAAAGTCGCGTCCTATATTTAAAAAAAAAATACAAATTACTAAGAAAATGTTTCACACTCTTGCAGAACTCTTGATACTCTTAGAAATTTTAATGAATGAATTAATTTAATAATTTAATATAAATTTAAATTTAAAAATGTATATAATTTAATATCATTTTCCACAAGGCTTCAGATTAATATTAAATGAATTTCAAAGACTATGGTTGATGTTCCTAATTTCAACACCCTTTTTTTTTAGTTTTTAAAATTCATAAAATATTCTACATTAAAAAAAACTGTAGGAACTCTTTTTTAGAACAAAGTATACCAAAATAAGCTCTTTTTGAGTACGTTTTTTGAAATAATCGCTTTTATTGATCCCATAAATTAAATTCTTTTTATCCAGGCTGCTATCTTCTTCGCTGTCGTGGCTGTGGCTGCTGCCAAGCCTGGTATCGTGGCTCCTCTGGCTTATACCGCTCCGGCTGTGGTGGGCAGTGCCGCCTACGTGGCTCCCTACGCCTCCAGCTACACCGCCCACACCGTGGCCCACAGCGCCGCCTTCCCCGCTGCCTATACTGCTCCTATTGCCGCCGCTTACACCGCTCCTCTGGCCGCCGCTTATACCGCTCCCGTGACTCGCTTTGCCACGCCTTATGCTGCTCCCTATGCTGCTCCTTTCGCTGCTCCTTATGCCGCCGCCTACACCTCTCCCCTGGCCTACAGCTCGCCCTATGTGGCCCGTCCGTACGTCGCCGCCGCTGCCGCTCCTCTGCTGCTGAAGAAGTAAATCAATGGATTGTGAACTGTCAGGAAATATAGCCCCATGAGCTTGGTTCATGGCTTGGCTTTTATTTTCTCCAACCCCCAAAACTTGTGATGAATTAAACTTTATAAGAATCAATTACTAGAGTTTTTATTTACCATTAATTATTCTTTAAAGGCTTCTGATTATCTATGGGCAACTTCGATTGATCTTTTATGAAAGATATTCCAACCCATTGACTGGAAAATCTGTAAATATTTCGATGACACCCCCGAAATGGCTTTTAATGGATTAGCATGCGAAGCGCTGGCATTCGCATATTTAAATTGCTCCATTAGCGAGCTGTTTTTTTTATTTTTTTGTGCGGCCATTTGCGCTAAGCGTTCAATTATTGGGACATGTCGAGGCTGAGGATTGGGTCTGCATATCAATGAGGATTGGGGGGCTGCGAACCTCTTTCATTTGTGATGAAATTGTTGCGGCTCGAGCCGCAAGCTTCAATGAGTTGGGATATCCTTGCCACCCCCTTCGAACCCATCCCCGAAAACCGAAATTACCGCAACAACCGCAAGCCACCAAAATATGGGTTAACACGCAGCAAGGAGCATTTCCTGCCCCCGAATCCCTTGCCAGTGCCGAGCTCAAGGCAAACAAACATCAGGGATGACATACTCGGCTCGGAGCAGTAAATTAAAATTGACACCTGATGCTGACACAATTTGAGTGCTCCGACTCGGTCGGGCTTACTTGACTTGGCTGCCAAGTCCCGGCGCTAATGAGGCCTGAAACCAGAATGCGTCAACAGCTAGGAGGCTCGGCTGGGCTCTTCCTGATGATGGTGATGGTGATTTTGATGACATTCGAATAAGGCGGCCCATTTACCCCTGCCGCCACCCCTTCGTGTACTTAATCATTATTAAATGGCATATGAAGTGCTCGGCTGAACACTTTAGTGAAGAGATTTCGTTGGCGAGATCCCGGAGTGGCGTGTCAGTTAATGAATCCGGGTCAGGGGGATGCTGGCAAGTGATATGGAAAGCTGGCTCAAGAATGAAGCTATCAAGGGGAATTTTAGAATTTCATTTCGGTATAGAATATTTATAATACGTATTTAGTTCGGGGTTGGGGGTGGAAAGTGTGTCTTGATAAGTACAACTGAAGGACATTTCTGAGTAAATAATAAACAAAGTGCCTTTATTTGTGTTAAGGTCCTTGTGCTTGAGTAACTAGATATTATAAAGTGCTCAGTTTGGCGAGAATTTTGTATTCTTTCAATGAAATTATTACTTGCTTAAATGTCTCAGGAACATTTTGTAGTTTAAAATAGTTTTTAAAATGTCCCTAAATATTTGCTTTGCAATATTTCACTTCAGCCTTTCCACAATCATTTTAAAGTAATTTATATTTAAGCTTAAGTTCAAGAATTAAAATATTGCAACAATTTAAATAAATTTCTAAAAAGGCAGAAAATATTTAATTATTTATATTCGGTTATTAAACATTAATAAGACAGAATCAATGTTCGTTTAAGCCACAATGAAAGCACACTTTCCTATTTTTGCTCAGAACTTTTCGGAATTATCTGCAACTTAGCCATAATTAAGAAAAAAAAGGCTGCAAAAATGGATTTCATAAATTCAATAAATTAAAACTAGTTAAATTTTTAATAAGCTTTAAGTGAAAGTTCAAATTAAATTAACTTAATAGTTTGAGAACTGTTATTAAAATCAAGTCAGCTTAGGGATGCGGCTCAACTTTATATTGACCATGACGACCAATGTTTGAAGCTAAAACTTATTCAATTATTGGTTTTGGGGGTGTCCTTGTGCCTTCTTCACCCCTAAAAAAAAAAGAAGGAAATCCCCTTAAAAAGGGAGAAAGCCAGGGCAAGAGCGAGAGAGAGAGAGGCCCGACTGTTTGACTTTATTGTTGACTTTGTTAAATGCGGCTAAATGGGCGTAAATGACCAGCAACAAAAACAACTCTGCAGCAACAGGCTAGCTTCCTTCCTTCCCGTTTGAGTGAGTGTGTGTGTGTGTATTTTTGGCTGCCTGTGTGTGTGTTTGTGGGATGAGCAAACATAGAAGGGTTAAAAGTTTAAGCCGTGCGTGTTTCCGGGATTCCTGGGAACGGGGTTCTTGGATCTACTGGGGAAAACTTTCTGCATATGCTGGATGCTGCTGGATGTTGGAAGCCGTCCGCCGGCAGATTACCGCAAATTTTGCGCTTGAATAATCGCCGGTGAAAAGGGGTAACGGCTTGCGTGCAAAAGGGACGAATGGGGGCTTTGGGGGCTGCAGGGGTACCAGAGGAAGACGGCCATACAGCCAGCATCCACTTTCATTACAAAAACTGACAGCGCGTAAGAAACTTCTTGCGGTTGCTTTTGTACGGTAAACGCAACGAAATGTAAACATGATACACGGAGGGAAAATTATTAGATAAATACAAAAATTTAAATATTTAAAATAAGGTCTGCAAATTATGATCCCCTTAAGTTGAATACGATATTCTGAGAAATGTTACAATTACAATGTTAAGCAATTTAAATTTTTTTTATATTTAATAAAGCTTTTGTTTTATTTTGTTGTAAGAAACAGCTATTTTATTTGGTGTCCATTAAGAATGTATTATGGAACACTTAAATTTAATTATAAATAATAAATACACATGCTTACAAACTTAATTCATACTTTGTATTAGAATCAATTCTATATAAAATCCTATCTTTTGTTACAGTGTACGATCAAAGGAGGAGAAGAGATTGAAAGAAGCAACAACAAAGCGGAAATACCTCATTACAACAAAAAGTCGTTGGGTTCTTCTTCTTCTTCATCGTTTGCTCCTTTTTTTTTAGGTTCTTCTTCGCCCTCCGTTGCGTTGGAATTATGCGGCATTGTCTAAAAATGAGTTTTCGTTGCTTGTTGCTATTTTTACGTTTCATCGAACAAAAGCAAAGTACCTTGCCGGAACAACAACAACAGAAACGAGAACGAGAACAGTGAAAACACGAACAAAGAGCTGAAAGCTGGCAAACATAAAGCATTAAGCAAGCTTCGGCTTGAAAGGAGCTCAACGGTGGCGAGGGGGGTGGCTCGGGCCGACGATGGGCAGCAGAGGTAGAGAAAGGAGGAAAGGAGCAGCAAAGAAAAGGACAGACAGGCAGAGAAGACAAGCCGCAAAACACTCAGCTAAGGTAGCAGCCCAACGAACCATCTCTACTGCATCACTGCATCCCACTCTCCAGCTTACCCTCTCACTCCGCTGCACTCTACGTGCATGCCCATCAGCAATGCTCAGCGCCATCCCCCTCTCCCACCCACACACAGTGCTTCGCAGAGAGCATAATACGCACGCATTCGTGACGTGCAATGCAACGGTACCTGGTAGGCGACAAAAGGTGTCGAAAGCGAGATCAACAATAACCTTAATCTTGTTATTTAAATAAAACCATTAAGAAAACCAAGTAAAATATGATGTTACGAGTATCTATTAATCAAACAACTTGAATAATTAAATCAAAAATTAAATTAAATTTTTAATTTTCCAATTAATAATTTTAAAAACTTTATTTATTTATTTTCCTCTATAATTTTTTAAATGCTACATTTTGGTCGCCTGTGCAAGATTTTTCTCTGCGAGCCAAAGAAATGCAGCCGCCTTTGTAGTTATGTGGATGATGAAGAAGCGGGCTTCCTCCGGCCCTTAACCTCCGAATGCCATTCCCCGTGCCATTTCTTGCCCCTCAGGGCCTCTTTTCCTCAGAAATGCCGGGCTGCTGGCAGTCGTCGCATTAAGTGAAGCACGCGGCATGTTGGATCAAAATGAAGTGCTGACAACGCAATGCTCGCAATATCCTGGCAGCCGCCGAATGTCAGGACCAGTGAGGTGGAGCAGGACGAAGGGGCAGGGATTGGAGCAGGATCCAGAGCAGATGAGGTGTACCAGGTAAGCATCTTAGGGCAGACCGCAGTCCTAAACAAAAGGATGCGATGGGAGAGTGCGGAGAGGCTGTGAGTGGAATGTGGCAGGTCCTGCTTCCCGATGGCTGCTGCCACTTCAATGGCTCTCCGTCGCCATATCCTTTTTTCCCCATCCTTCGGCTCCAACGGGCTGTTTAATTTACGCGCTGCTATTATTTTAATCTTTTGCGCTACACACAGCGTGAAATGACTTTCACCTGGCCCCAAGCCCCCGCTGGAAAGCTATAGCTTCAGCTCCTGGTTGGGGTGGCCATCGCCCAGAGGCGTCTTCTTGGTCCAAAGCATTTAGCACCGTAAACAGGCACATACACACACACAGCAACGGCCGGACTAATAGCAGTCATAAATCATGAAATTAATTTTATTTATCGGTGCGTATACTTAATATTACCAGGAAACTAAATAATTAAGAACTTTGCCATATATCAAGCTAGATTAGTATTTGTCAATTGGAATAAATATCTTTATTAATAGAGAAATAATTATTATAGTAAAATAAAATTAGTACAAATTAATAGTGCTTCTACATATGCTAATTAGGACTACCTGTAGATCTACGTTTGGTTCTTTAAGTATAAAAATGTTATATTACATTTTTGTTGTTTTATTTATCGAAAATTATGTTAGTTATCGTACAAGTAGTATCTAACTACATAAAACCAATAAGAACCACCGACCATTAAACGACCATTAATTCCACGGTAAGCGTGCAAAACGTTGCCTACTTTTTGGAGACCTTCCCAAGTGTTATTCTTTATTTGATACCATATATTCTACGTGGATATATCTTATAAAAACAAATATATTTTGTCCTCAATTAAAGAAATTATAACATTTAAACTTATATTTCCAGAGAGAAATTGTTCAAATAGGTGTATTGGTATTTTTAAAAAACTTACCTGCACTGTGCCCAGACCTACCTCAGCCTCTTACACCTCACACGTTTTGTCCAGGTGAGAGGGGGCGTGGCAGAGAGACAGAAGGGCGAGGGACTGCCGGAAGCCACTGTCAGTTGGGTTCGCCTCAAGGTGCTGCAGGATGTGTTGTCGCTACCCATCCTTGGCATTCACCATTGCTTTTTATTGTTTTATGTGGCTGTCTTTTCCGGGAGTTTCCCCCACTTACCGACCATCATCATCCCGCCGTTCCACCTGCCTGCTTGCCACTTCAAGGTGCGAAATGTACGAGGTGCGCCGTTCCGTACATCATCGCTTGCTTTGTGCTCTCAGCACTGAAATCTTTTACAATCAACATGAAGGAGGAGCAAAGCAATTTTGTAGCCAAAAACCAAAAAAAAAAAAGACAGGCAGCTGAACGGAAGCGAGGCGAGGAGGAAAAGCGGAGCGAACATAATGCCTCAAATCATTTTCATTTCTTGCATGCGCCTGTCTGCACTGAGCTGACTCAAGATGAGGTCCTGGCTGCTCGGATCCTCGACTCGAACGACTGCCTCATTTACGCGCCATATCCCCTCGCCCCACTTTCTTGGCAGTTTGTGGGCGTTTTTACGGCTCCGGTACTCAAAGCGCTTAAGCTGGTAGTGAGCTCTTCGCACTATGCCAGCATAGCACCCTGCCTCGTAGCTCTCTCTCTCTCGACATTACAATATTTTAAAAGATTTACTGACCATGTATTTTCAGCTCAGCCAGCAAAGTGCAAAAAACTGTAAAATATTGCGTATACGCCAAAGTGCCACCTGAGAAGCGCTGCACAAAGTCAAATCTAACAAAGCATAGCTAAGCGTTTGCCGGGACTTAAATGGGGTAAAACTTAAGGAGTTGAAATTAAAGAATTTTCCACTCTTCCCGGAAAGTAAGCAGCTACATCTGGGACTTATCCTTTTGAAGGATAATAAGCTGAAGTCAGTACCAATTGAAATATTTAAAAGCAGTAAGAAGGAAGCTTCTCTTGCGTATAAAAATACCTAAATATAACATAAAAACCTATTACTTAGCAGAGATAGAGTTTAATTTTAATATATCTTAATTTATTTAATTTTGATTACACCAAGGATATATTTAAAAGCTCCACAAATATTCAGTTTGGAACTTAACCATCACTGGCAATTCCAGAACCCTTACGTATTCCCCCAATTAAGGGGAATATTTACAGTTTTTGGTTGTCGCAGCCAGAAAAAGCTGCTTAAGAGCAAAAGTAAATAGAATTTTTAAGTAAATTGGGGCTGGCAACTTATTTGTCGGCGAGAACTAAGACCCAGGAGCGGTGCCAACACTTTTGTTCCAAACTTGGCCGACATAACTCACCCGACCAGGCAGCAGGCAGCAGGTCGATGCAGTGCGAAGGGTGCATCCTCACCAGGGCCGGAGCCAATGCCAGATCCAGGAGCCACCGCGCACCACCAGCCGAGCAACAAATGGTGCACATTACAAGGGGCCCAAAGCCACTTTGCCAGCGCGTCCAAGGAGCTGCCACGTAGAGCGACTCACATATTTTATTATCTGCACTGCCACACAGGGGGCGGGGCGGCGAATTTCCCCAGGACGCCGTCGGGAACCAAGGACTCCAGACCGTGTGCAACAAGGCGCAGAACTTAAGCGGCGAAGACAAATTTTTATTGCCACAAGCCCAAGTCGATTTCGATTATTGACTGCAGGCCAAACTGTTGCACAAGGAGCGCCAACCCGAACAGACAAGGATCCCCATTCTCACTCTTCCTCCCGGTCCCAGTCCGACTTCCATTCCTGAACCTATCCTTTCCGGCTGCCAGCTTGTGTCTGCTGTGGCTGCTGTCGCCGTCGCTCATTTGAGTCACATTTTATTATTTTCGTGCATTTATCGTATGCTCGGTGGCATTTTATTTTATTAGCGTGACATTTCAATTGATAGACCCTCGTGGCCGTGCTTAACCGACTCCCTTCGATTCTCCGGCCAAAATGTGCGCTTGGGAGCTGCAATATTTGAGTGCTTGAATTGGTTGTTAAGATCCTGATTTAATTTTGGGCAGCCAAAGTTGTTTATTTTATTTTTGTAATTTATCGAAATATATCGAGAAGCAAACATTTTGTACGATGCAGTTGTAGTGTAAACGTTTGCATTATTTTCTTGCATTGATGCAACTTCCATTAAAACGGTATTAATCAAAAGTAAACAATAAACAAGTTTAAGTAAACATTTTAATATGCTATTTGAATCCTTACACATTAAATAGGACTTATTATAATAAAAATGATCGAAATATAAATGTATATAGCAAACATTTTTAAAGATGCAGTTTTAGTGTAAGCGCTTGCATTATTTTCTTGCATTGATGCAACTTCCATTAAACGATATTAATCAACAGTGAATATTATATAATTTTTAATATTCATTTTAATATGCTTTTTGTACCCTAACACATTAAGTAAAACTAATAATAATTAAAATGCAGCAAGGAATATAATCTGTATCGAACTGGTCACTCTAATAACCGATACTATCGGCTTATCGATGAACTCTTACGAAAAGCTTCGCAACACTAGACCTGAACCAAGTAACTCTGGTTTTAATGTCACTGCTCGATTTTTCAAGGTGTCAGGCTCGGTTAGTTCCATTTTTCATTAACGACTATACTTTCCACGAGGCAGTACACAATTTGAAAAGTTCATAAGGTTTTCTAGTAAAAATAAAACTGGAAAAATAGCCATAAAATAATCGACAAAAAACAGGGAAACAATATGGTATACACCGGTTATGAGCACTTTGTACGCCAACAGGCAGACGAAACTGGTGAGTTTGCATTTTTTTTTTTACAGTGCTATTTTTCGGAAAGATTTACCTGATTTGTGATACTGATTTTGTGGTTGAATCCCTGTCTTCCCGAGCAGAGCTGCTGCCTTATGGCGAGCCCAACAACTGGGACCAAAGCATGGCTGTGTACAGCGACGCTGGCCAAATGGCCGACGAGGCCCAGCAACTGGTTCCTTCCTTGAACACGCAGCTTAGCCTGATCGACTACGAGCTGGGCATTAAGCATTTGCTCCAGCACACCTGGACGGTCTGGCACTGGGAAAACGATCGCACCAAGGCCTGGAGCGACATGCTGGTCGATGTGACTAGCTTTAACACCGTTGAGGATTTCTTCAGGTCTGTCAAGGTAAAAGATTTTCTGACAGCTGCTTATATAATTCTTTTTTTTTTTTTGACAGTGTGTACTATTTTATTAAGCCGCCATCTGACCTCAAGATATTCAACGACTATATGGTTTTCAAGCAGGGCATCCGGTAAGACTTCTTGATTTGTTTTTTATTTCAGATATCAATGATTATCAATGCTTTCCCTCTTAGCCCCATGTGGGAGGATGAGTTTAATAAGGAGGGCGGTCGTTGGATATTGCTCTTGGACAAAGCCTCCAAGACATTTATTGATAAGATGTGGCACGATTTGGTAAGCAAGCAAGGGTTTATAGATATAAAACTATTACTAACCTTACTAATCCACTAATAATTAATTAATAAGCTTTTGTGCATTATTGGCGAATGCTTCGAGTACTCTGATCAGATCTGCGGAGTGGTAATCAATGTTCGCAATAAGGCCAATAAGTTATGTGAGTACTACTCCCTCATTCTTAACAATTTCCTATATGTGAAATCTCTCCCTTAAAAGCCCTTTGGACAAAGAACGCGCGCAATCCCCAGGCTATTATGGCCATTGGCAATCAGTTGAAACAGTTCTTGCATCTGGGCGATTTGGAGCTCCAGTACCAGGGCCACAAGGACGCCATGGTGCAGCACGGACCCAATGTCAATGCCTTGTACAGAATCTAGATATAAGCCCGTTCCGTTCCAGGCAGCGTGGCCCTGATCTCCGGTGTGAGCTATCGTAAATGCCCAGTTCTTGGTTAGAAATGTGCATCTACGATCTCGCTGGAGCATATTCACATCCTTATACTATCTATACAAATGTCATACATATATATACATTTTATCCACGCACAGATAGTGGTTGTAACATGAATAAAGCATTGCATACATGAAGACAAAACTATACTTTGGCCACGTATTGTGTCGGACTCGCCTCACGTACTCCCACCAAGATTATGCTTGGCTTGGCGTCATAATTTCGGGCACCCCAACATATCCCGTCCACCCATCAGGACAGCCATGTCGCGGCAAGTGCTTATGTCGTCCCTTCTCGGGACAGGGTTCAGGGCTTTTGTTTGCACTGCTGCTGCGCATAGCAAATTGTGACCAATTTATGGAAATATGCTAAGAATGGAGGAGAGTGTTGCTCGTTTCAGATATTTTAATACAGCATTTGGCTTTTTTTTAAGGGAGAAAACCAAAGGGAATAAAGGTTATGTACCATTTTACGGGGAAAAAATGTAGTTTTAGGTCAAAGTAGAATGTTTAATGGCAACTAATATATTTTTCAAGGCACCTTTCGATTTTATGAAGGACTTTGATAGGCGAAATATATAATATTTAAATTTAATGTGTCAAGAACTGATTTAGCTACTTAGATCATCAAAAAAAGTTTAGTCTTAGCATTAAATTTAGAAAACTTTGTTGTAAGCAGCATAAATGTAGAAATAAATATGAAAAAACACTTTTAGTAACTAAAATAAATTATAAAGGCTTTTATTTTGTTGATTCCTTTTTTTCTCCCCAAGATTTTAGTGCTTCCTCATCATCCTGGCTGACGACAGCACTGTCGCCCACATGAGGACTCGTATGATTTGATTGCTGTAATTTGTAAGGATTTTGCTTTTATTGTTTTATTGAATTATGAAGTGGCAGCCACCAAATGACTGGAACGTGATACACTATATACACCGGGGTTATGGCAGTGCCAATGGAAGCGAAGCGCATATCGCCCTGACATCCTGCCAGTCCTCCCCCCGGGCGATGACACTACTCATACCATACTCCGGGCTCAATTCCAGCTTGATATGAGCAGGATTCCTTGGCGCAAATGAATGCGCATGCAGTTATTCGGTTCGTAACGTGAATTGATATGCCAACACGTACGTGGATTTCGGAGGGCGACAGGTAACAGAAAAAGGAGTGGGGCCTGGGAGGTTGCAAATAGTTTGCCCCGAGTTTACCACTTAAAGAGCAATTTAATAACCGCTGTAAAAGGTATTTTTCGTTTTGCCAGGAAAAGGAAAAAGACAAAAGCCAGCGAGTCAGGAAGGGAAAGGCAAATAGGGAATAACTGGACAAACAGGAAGCATCTGGCCAAAGGGCAGACCAACTAATGTTGTAGTTGTTACCCTATATTAAATGAAATGCAAGCTTAATTGAAAAACGCTGACTTGGTCATATCTTCAGTGTGCTCTGTGTGTTCTCCTGTTGCCAGGACTGAGAGCGTAGCCTGTTGCAATTTTAATTAAACAAAAAGCGTTAAATGTTTGACCATTGCCACCACCAGCTCCTCCTCTCGCAGTCCCTGTGCCGGCTTCCACAGCTCCCAATTGTCTTTGGCACGTAAATTTTCTTTGCCAACAAGCACGAAATTGTTTGTCCCGAGTCCTCGTCCTCGTCCTCCCGGGGTGTCCTGTGTCCCGGACTCCAGATGGGGTCTAACAGTGTCCCTTTTGGCGCTGCAAAACAAATTAATTGTCTGTTTTTCGCACATAAACTCTAGTCGGGTCTCTAGTTCCAGTTACCGTTTTATTCGTAGCTCCTCCAGGCGGCAGGCTTCAGTCGGAGGTCCTGCGGTCCGCGCATCTTCCCAATTTTCATCGCTCTGTTTGCCGCGTAAATTGGGCTAAGTTCCACCCACCACACACTTCCCCTATTTTTCGCTCAAATTTCACTTGGCCGTCGCTTAGCTCATTTGCTGCACATCAGTTTTTTCTTTGGGGGAAGCCGGTCTTCCATTTCCGTTTTTGTCATAATTCAAATGTAATTTTCCACCGCCACCCGGCCAACCCACGCACTTTCCAGCATTCCCCCGTCGCTCATAATTATTTTTTGATTAAAGATGCCCTCTCAGCCCGTCTTGCTTTTCCCTTCTGACCAGCAGACAACGCCAACTTGACGTTTTTGGCCAGCTTTTCTTTTGTGGAACTACTTTGTGTGGGGCGGAAAATGTTGACGAGAGCTCTTGACTTTAAATTTGAATTTAATTTAAGTTGGAAAATATTTTTGCAAGGGAATTAAGTGGTGGCTCCCTCTTATTTCAGACCTTTTCAATCTTCAATCTCAGCTCTAGTCAACTTTTCCCTCGTGTATATATTTTTACGACTCCTAGATGAAGTTTCCTCTCCCAGGACCTGACCTCTCTTTTGATTTTATTTATTGCCATTCGATACACAGGAACTTTAACTGCAAAGAGGGTCCAAGAGCTGGCAATGCAATTAAAATAAAAAAAAAAAGTGGTAAATGCAATAAACACTTTTCGATGGCGCAGGGCGAATTAATGTGATTAACCGAGCAAATCTGTTTTCCACTTTCCGGGCATATGACTAATTTTGTCCCAGCTGTAGCTCTCCTCCATCCAAATGTAATTAAAGGCACTTTTGATTTGAAGCAGATTAAATTGAAACAATCCAGAGGGATGTGGCAGTTGTAGGCGGCGGCGGCGGCGGCGGCAGCGATTTGCATTTTAAAATAATGACTACATAAAAAACTAGTTAAAAGTTGACAACAATGAAATGTCAAAAGCGCTCGGCAAAACTTTATGCTGCTCTGGAAACTTTTTGTGTCTTTTAATGCGACTCCTCCCCCGGCGGAGGTGGAGTCCTCGGCTACCTTTTTGCCAACCCATTGCGCCCGCCTCCATCCCCGCCATTTACCCCTTTTGTTTTGCCCGAACAATAACAGCAAATTTTTCTAAAATTTCATGTCGCCCCCCTGCCACGCCCACAGGCCAAACCCGACCCCGAGCTAAGCCCAAGCCCAAGCTATTTGCAATTTAACTTTTTCCCCCTCTTGGCAGGAGCGGCAAAGAGCAAGTCAAAACAGGGACACGTAGCCCCAGCTCGGCTTTAGTTTTTAGTTGGCTTTTATTAACTTTTGTCTTTGTGCCTGTCGGTGTGTCGGTGTGTAGATTTTGTTTACTTGTTTGTATCTCTGTGTTTTTTAGCCTCGCTCAGACATTTCCACTTATTTTTATTTTTTTTGTGGGGCTTTAAAGTTGCACAATTACCGAGATTTGACACTAAGACGATGGCTGTGAGTCCCGGGGATTTCCATTTCGGTAAAGTGCTCGCAACAATTTAAAGTTTTTAAAGGGAGGAAGCCCTAGCTCATTGCTTCTGGTCAATTGAACTTTACACGCTCCTGCGTCGTTTCAGTCTGGGTGCGTCCTTGTCCATTTCCAAGGGGAAGTCAAACACTGGCTTGGGGTCCACCTCCTTTACCACAGACCACTTGGAGCTGCTCGGCGGTGGTGGAATGTACAAGTTGGTGAAGAAAGCGAAGATAAACCCACTGCCGATCTCATTGTGGCTCGCTCCATAGGCCAGCATGTTGTAGAGTCCGCGGGCGCGGACTTGCTGCTTCCGGATGGAAAGGAGCTTGCTGGAGCGGCTCAGTCTGTCGCGTCTGGTGAGATCCATCGCTGCCTGGTACATGTCGCGCATCACCTGATAGAAAAGGGTCTAGGAAGGGATAAGGAAAGCATAATTAATAAGATCAGAAGTGTTTTACGAATTCTCACCGTCAAAGCCAAGTCGGCTACGGTCATCTGCTGGTAGCTCTCGCCGCGCTCCTCGGTGACCAGGGTGAAGGCGAACTTCAGGGAGAAGGGCTGGGCGAAGAGATCGCACTGTTGGACCTTCAGCAGCCGGTGCAGCATAGTCAGCGTGCTCAAGGAGCGCATACAGACGCCTGCGTTGGCGGTCTTCCACTTGGGCACCAGCACCGACCACTGCGTCGGCGAGCGGCTTCCACCGGCCATCCCATAGGCAAGCCACTGGCTCACAATGGGAGCGTTGTAGTATCCCGGCAGCGGCACATCCGCACCGTTAAAGACCAGAGCCAGAACGAAATCGAAGCGGATGCAGCACAGACCGTTGCTGCCCCGCTCCCTGGCCACCAGCTGGTGGAGGAAGGGCACCCCGCCGCGGAGCTGAACGGTGTACCTGAGATCGTAGGTCACTCCAGAGACAGTGGTGCTGGGCAGCGTCTTCACAACCTCGCCGAGTTCCTTCTCCAGCAGCAGATTCATGACCTTGAAGTTCACCGCATTCGCGAAGAAGAACGGATGCTGTGCGTGGAACCTGGTCACCTGCACCGTGCGCCGCTTCTCGTCGAAGTAGCACGTATACGGATACGGAATGGTGATGGGCAAGAAGATCTCGAAGTTCAGCGGCATGTCCAGGAGGATATTGTTCACGTGGGCGGCTGAGCTTCGAAGGAGGTGTTGATGCAGTGGAACACGGAGGATCGTGGATCACAGCTACCCACCTGTCGTGTGGAGCCTTCCCAAATAGGGCGCGAACATGCCGTTATTCGTGACCAGCTGCCGCTGGACCGCATTTGCGAGCGCATGCGCAGCTATAACATTGTCCTGGTGCTGCGGGTTGAGCCCTGTCAGCTCCTGGGCGAGGTCCCTCATAGTGTCAATAAAGTTTACCATGGACATGGTCACCAAATAATCAAAACAATAAAAAGTTACTTTACTAGAAATAAAAATGTGCTGTCTGGCTTTTCGACAAAAAGTGTTGGTTACCAATGAAAAGTTGAACTTCTTTTATCGGCGTCTCGAAAAGCGCGTGTATCGATAGTTTAATAAGTCAGCTTTGAGCGAATTTATTTGTTGATTGATGGATTGAAGTCATCACATAAAAACACATACAATAAAATTATTCTTTATTCGAAACACAAATAATTGAAAGAGAGGTTAGTAGCTTTTGTCGGTTAACCAATCAAAATTGCATAGTTGGTGGTAGGCCCAATGACACTTGAAAGTGTTGTTTTTATCGATCTGTATCGATAGTTTAAAAATCTTTAGCTTGGCCGCCTCTCTTCGTCGCTTGATGGTTAGGATTTTAATTTAAAAACATATAAATAAATAATATAATATTTTTCCTTGAAAAAACATTTTTGTGAATAAGAGGTTAGTTATCATTGGACAATCAGTGTTGGCTAACAACGAAACGTTGAAAGGTTGGTCGTTTGTAGTAATTATCGAGTGTATCGATTAAATAAAGAACATATATGAAATAAACGTTTTTTTTATTATAAATGATAAATTTATTTAAAACTTATTTATTAAAAAATATATATAAACATCAGACCTTTTTTTAACAATATCTTCAAAAGATTTAAAATTTATGCAAACTCTATTGATTTTTAATAAATATCAACGTTGAATAAAATAATTAAAATAGGAGTCAAAGTTCCATTGAATTTGTTAAAACTTCAAATAAATAAAAACAAAAAATGCTACAAAAAAAATATAAATAATACCACTAAAGCTATTATACAATTAAGTTATATAAATAAATAATATGATAAGAAATAAACTAAATTAAATTGCATAAGTTATTACGGATAACGTTTACTAGAAAATTATGAATTTATGATTTTAAATTCTATTTAATAAGAAAATTAATATAAATTATCTTTATTTTTACAAGTAACACAGGTTAGCATGAACGATCAACAAATTTGCGAGAGTGTCGCTGTGAATGGAGCGCTGTGAATGGGATCCAATTTACTACGACTTTTACTACGCTCCTGTTGATGCTGCCACCGAGGACTCCGCTTCGGACTCGGCTGCGGATCCTGCGCACTGCACCCAGCATCCACCGCCAGGTGGCAAGGACGGAAGGGAGGATGGCGGCGACTATGGCAACCTGCATCTGCACGAAAATCCTGCGGGCCAGCGCAATCCGGATTCAGTTGCTGTTCGACGTTGCTCGCGTGCGGTTGTTGTCTGCTCCTTTTCCCCGGGAAAACGAGTAAGTGAGCGCCAGGCCAGGCCAGGACAGTTGGTGGAAGTGAGACGCCGAGAGGAGCGAGCGAGCGAGCGATAGAGAGAGACCTGTTATCAGTGCGCTTTTCATTTGGGAAAAACTCGGAGAGCGCGCCGTCGCAGTTGTTGTCGTTGTCGTTGTCGTTGTCAGTGTCGCAAGTGCAACTCGCAGCTCGCAGCAATTCGCGTTGCAACAGCAACAAGAGAGGCGGCAAACGTGCGTGCCGTGTAAATAACACGAATTTATATATATATAACACAACCCCATTATATACAGTGCCCGCCATCGGTGTATGCGTGTCTGAGAGTGCAACGTGAGCCAAGCCGGTCGCCAAGACGAAAGGGAAAAAAACCGCCGGAAAAGTCGCGCTTGATAATAATGTTGTGTCTAATGAAAGGTGCTCATCCTCCCCAAGAAAATCCCATCACCATCACCATCACCATAACCATCCCCAGTCCGCCTTCTAACTATCCACATTGCATGCGCGAAAATTGAAAATAAATTGAATTGCAAGTTGCAACAACGTGCTAAAAATCAGAGAGAAACAACACACACCAGCAGCAACCTGGTCTTTAGCTCTATTTTTTCGGGTTGAGACGTTCCGCGTACAAAGTGGAAAAGTGCCTTTCCTCCTCGTCAGAGAAAATTGCATGCAAATTTGTTTTAGCTGCTGATGGCCTGACACGGGCTGAATCGAGGATAAGTGTGTTTTATCAAGCATTCAATTGCTTTATTTCGATTTATTTCTAAGGGAGTTTAATTCGGGAAATGGGGCGAGCAAAAACAGTGTTGATTGTGCATGTTTACGGGATAAGTAAATTTGTTATATTTATTTAATAAATTAATAACGGAACAGTTCTGATACATTTAAATATATGAAGTGAAGAATAAGTTAAATTATTTAAAAACCTTTTACTTCCTTCGTATATACGTAATTTAAGTTATGAAGCAGGTTTTGATAGAAGACTCAAATCTATTCTAAATTTCAGTCATCTAATTACTTTATTAACTACGATTTCGCATAATTTTTAATACAAAATCTAATAATAATATTCTTACCTCGAACTAAGATATATTTATGAAATTTCAATATGTTATGTCACTCTGGAAAGCCATTTTAATCATAACAAATATTTTTAAAGTAGTTTTTATACTCTTTATATTATTTTTTAAATATTTATATAAATTTTACCTTTTCAGCATTGTTATTAATTTAGATTCCCCTAATTTGCCTTCATATCTTACTGACTAATTTGTGCTTTTGTCTACTCATGCCTGAAGGGACTTCTCAGAAGCTAAAATATTTACTGTGATTCCTTCCAAAGAAGTGCTCCTTGTGGCCTTAGACCATTTCTTGGTTTTAACCAGAGCCCCTTGCCCCACCTGGGCTCATCAATAAGGCATAATGCAATCCTGTTTCCTGACTACCTTTGGGCTGCCTTGAGTGCCCCTGCCCCACGCCAGCTGCCCTCGACTCCTTTCTAGTTCCATTCAACCCCTTTTTGACAAGCTGAAGACATGTTTAGCAACGCTTTCACGTAGCAGCAGCAGCAGCAGCAGCAGCCTCCGTTCTCCTTCAGGACCTTCCTCTTCCACTTCCTGGCAACTTCTGGTTCGCTGCTGCCGGCACTCTCGAGCTTTCTGCTAATTGCCGCTTAATTGTTTGACATTTTCCCCGTATTGTGTTGAGGGCAAATGGCATTTATTTATATTTCTTTTGTGTCGGCGCGTAGGCAGAGTCCTCCTTGGGTCCTTTGGCTCCTTGTGCTCTCATTTCGTTTCGTTTCTCTTCATCGTTCGGCATGCAAGCAATTAGCCATCCTGCGTGCGTTCCTCGTTCTATATACTATATATATCTGGTATATGGCATACCGGCCGGCTAATGCAGTGAGAGAAAAAGGTGGGGGCGAGTGATGGGGCCCTATTGATTTTATGAACGAACGAAAAGTGCAGGCGGCGGCGGGTGGAGAGCTGCTGCAACTATTTTGGCCGCCATGACAAACTATAAATCTGTCTGTGCATATGCCGGCATCGTCGGAGCTCTATATACTCGGGATACTCACGCTCCACGAGAGCTGTGTGATGTACACACACGAGATATATACGGTACATATCTCGGGCTTATAGTGCGGTTGTTGTTTCTGTTGTTCCTGTAGCTGCTGCTGCTGCTGCACACACAAAATTTATCGATTGCCGCACACACATGTCGCATGTTGCAGCTTCTGCTGCTGCTGTTGCTGCTGTAGTAAAAATCGCTCGTATTTCATGCGTTTCACAGATCCGGAAGTGACCACCACACATGCACGTGCAGGTCGTAGTAGTTGTAGCAGTTGTAGTAATAGTAGTTGCCGGCATCCATCCACTTTTGGTTTATTTAAATTTTCGGCTCGCTCTCGTTCTCCTCTCTCTCTCTACGCTCTCTCTCTTATGTATTTTTGGTCAGTTATGTTACTACGACCGTTCGACTGCAACAGCTGCCCGCAGTGCGTATACGCAATTTTTGAATAGCCCCACTGGCCGGCCACGCTGCGTATGCGCAATCTGTCGCATATGAAGTTTGCTGCTCGCTGACATTAATTAGAAGGAGCAGGAACAGGAACAAGTTTCACTTTTCCAACCAAAACCCCAGTCGCTGAACAACTGATCCATCATTTTCCACAAAAGTCACGTACGAACGGCGGCCCTCGAGGAAACTTTCCTTCCTGCTTGCCACTTTAACCCACAGAGAGAGAGAGTTGGGGAAAAAAAGGGGTGTGTGTGCGTTGAAGGCGCTTAAAGTTTTTCCCTTGTAACAAATTAAGAAATCACTTTCCCCGTCGGGCTCCCGCAGATAAGTATGCAGCAGATATTTCCCCCGAAAAGTTGAGCAATGATATTATGTTTCGGCCTTATATATATTTTATTCATGCTGAAGTGACGTCTGCCTAACTCGCTTTATGTTTATTTATGCCGGCAAACATGGCTTTGATTGGCGTGTGACATTTTAAGCGCGGGCCCTGGCATTTCGAAATTATTACCCATGATTGATGTGTGCAGCGTTGGCGTTGCCGTAGCCGTTGCCGGTGGCGTTGGTATGGAGAATAGCGCGCAATCTCATCCAAAAGTTCCGTCGGGACACGCGAACTCGAGGGCCTCGAAGGGTCGATGTTGAATTGATTGGCAGCCAGCAGCAGGCAGCCATGATAGAAATAATTACAAAAAATAAGAACTCTTCCCCACTCGAGCTTAGCTTTGGCATTTTAGCCCAAAAAAATATATATATCTGCATGGTCTTCCATGAGCTTCCCATTTCCTTTTCCCAATTTGCATTTCCTTGGCCGCCGCCTCATTATTTCGGTTTTGAAAATAACTTCAACTACTCGTGCAGAGCCTCTCCTTGTTGGTTTTTCCATTTGGTACATATTTTACTTAACCCAATATTCGGCTCGTTAGCCAGGAGGAAACAAAGGACCAGTAAAGCGTACCATAGTAACAGGCAAGGAAAAATCACTGAGCAACCAACGACTATGGCAACAACAATAACAGGCAGGATACACAGGGAGAAAACAGTGCTTAAAATATAGCTATGCTTTTTTTTCAAATATGTTTAGGGTTCAGTGACAGTTCAGTTGGAAGTTTGAGATTTTTAGCATTAAGTTTAGTTAATTTCAGAAAGATTTCTAATAATTTTAAATATAAAAACGATTTAAAAATAATCTTTAAGAGATTTAAATTCTATACTTATAAATTATGCACTTAGTTCAATTTTATTGTTGAATTAGAAACCAAAAAGGCTGAAAAGTCAATAATATTTTTAAGTAAAAATTATTATTTGATTTTTAAAAGAAAATATTATTTATAACAGCAATCAGTTGGGTTTTAAGATGAAGTTTCCAAAAAATTCTTTAATTTAGAACACATTGGCATCTATTAAAATCTTGGAATTAATGCTAAGAGCTTTCCAACTTAAAAAACTCTTAAAACTCTTAGATTTTATTATACTTATTTATTTATATATTATATAAATTTCTCTTAAAACTCAACACCTTTCTTATATTCATTTTCCCAACTCCCTTTTCCTCCTGCATATTTTCCCCTGTGCAGTAACCGAAACGTGTTGGCATCAGCTGCTATGTGGAAAAAGTTTATGACTTTAGACCCATTTTGTGTACATCCCCCGCCATCCCCCCTTTCGGGCTTCTCCGTCGCTGAACTCAATTTTTTTTTTCTTTTTTGCTTGCACTGAATCACAGCAACGTGGACTTACCTTGGGCCCAGCTGGAGAGGCTGGAAAAGCGCCCGCTTTCCCTCCAGTTTCCTCCTGCTCGGCTGCTGTTTTTAAATGATTTTTATGTGCACTTCAGTGCAAGAGGGCAGAGGACCCCGCCTCCGTTGCCTCTCTCCCTCTGGGGGAGGTTCACCAAGTATATATGCATATAATTTCTTGCACAATTTTGTAGCTGGCTTTTCATTTCACAGTTTGTTATGCATTCCGCCGGGCTCTCTGTTCTCCGTTCTCCGGGCTTCTCTCCATCTTGTTTGTTTGTTGCTTCATGCCTTTGCTTTATTGATTTTCTTCTCCTTTTTGTTTTTTTGGTTTCACTTCTATTTCCATTCCGCCATTTTTTGTGTGTCTGCTGGTGCGGCTTTTCCTTTATTTGTTTGTTTGTTTGCCTGTGTTTGTTTGCGGCCAGCCGGTCGGCCAGTGTTACAATGCAACAGACGACAGCCGGCCGGCTGGCCATTACAATTCCAGGCCGTTGTCCAGTGTCCACTGGGTTTTTCCATGCCTTTTCCCTCTGACTCCGGCGACCCTTTTGTTTTGCCAGCCGAGATTCCCATGCAGGCCCAGGCCCAGGCCCTTTGCATTCTATTGATTTTTTGCAGCCGCCAGAGACGCCGTAAAAAGTCATTAGCGAAAAGGGGATATCCAGAGGGGGTTAGCCAGAGTTCCCAGGCTCACAGCTCACAGCTTCCCCCGGCCCTCGTCGAGTGCATAATGGCACAATTTAAATACGGCTGCGGAGCGGAGAGCAGAGCGGATCTGCCATGTGAATGAACCGTGAACTATGACCGGCTGTGGCAGCTTCTGGTCTGCTCAGTGCTCAGTGCTTAAAGTCCTTGGCTTGGCTTTCATAAACCAGATATGGAGAGCAGGGATTGCAGTTGGGCCTAACTGAGGGAATGCATTTTTACTGCAAAATAAAGCCATATATTTTTAAGGGTCGCCTAAATGCCAGGAGAGGCTAAAACCTAAAGCGGTTGCTTTTTATATGTTTAGGAAATGAAAGATAATAGTTCATGTGGTTTTATTTATTTTAGTTATGAGTAAAGGCCTTAAATAATATAATAGAACAGTTTATATTTTATCCTGCCTACTTTCAGGTTTTATTTTTTAACTTTTATTCCCAAAAATATTGGTTTTAAGCTTATTATTTATATTTATTTATTTATTTATTAAAGATGATAGTAAAATTTACAAAACTGATTATAACATAGTTAATCTTTATATAAAAATGGTTAAACGTCTGCTTTCTATAAATTCCCCCTATATTTACCTTTAACAAGTCCCCACAGCGGACATAAAAATGTAACCTACTTAGGGGCTGCATCTGGGAGCAACATAAAACTGGTCATCCCTCCACTGGTCACAAGCTGTTTCAGCAGGTCGCACATGTTTTCTATTTACCCACGCAAAACAATAAGCTAAAAGCCATTTGATTTTGATTTATTGACGCACGTACACCCGTGCGGTGGGGAACTGAGAGGGGGTTAGAAGAGAAATGGGGCATGCAACAAGCGAAACAGACTGCCAGACATGATAGAAATCGATGGCATAATGATTATCTATTAAAATAAATCACGTATTTGGCAGACGGCGGCAGACGGTTGCAGACGGTGGCAACTTGAGGAGACCCGGACTGGACCCGGATCCGGCCAACCGTTGAAGTCTATAAATTGCACTTGTCTTGGCCCTTTTTTCTCATCCCAGAAACAAGGCGCTGGGCGAACATATATGGTCGTGGAGACAGAGTCAGAGCCCCTGATGCATTCCGCCGGCACAAATTGTCACAGACAGAGCCGAGCCAAAGCCCGAGCAGACAACGTAAAGTGTAATATAAATAAATCGAAGCTGACTTCAAGTGTTTAAGCCGTTGGCAAAGGCAGAGACAACGCCGGGTGGCAAGTTCAAAGGGAAGGCGATGAAATCGGAGGAGAAGCCGCTTACAAAGGCAGCAGGCAGGCAGGCAGGCAGGCTGGCAGGCTGGCTCGCAGCAGTATTCCCACTTTGATGCAATCATTCCTCCTTTTTTGATTGCGTCGCAGACACAGTTTGCTCAGGCATTAGAGATCCATTTAAATGGGTAATAGAAGGAGGTTCTTTAAGGCAAATTTTTGGGGGAATTTTTATAACGAATTAATGTAGTTTTGGCCTTCTGGTTGGGTTTAACTCTAAAGCTTATTTGGGGAAAATTTAATTTTAATACTTTCTTTGATATTTACTTAATATTTAGATATTTAAAGTACTTACTTTTTAAGGAATTATTTCAAATAAGTTCAGGTAATAATTGCTTTTATTTGTGAAGTGGAATAATTTGTTAGTTAATAATTTCTTTGGCTTAAAATTCAGTTTATTATTGCATTTATTATTGATTTGTCTTACAATTTGTACTACAAGATTATTGTTCTTTAAATTATGTATTCAGTTAGTATATTAAATAGTTAAATAATATAGTACAAAGATTTCTAGACTAAGCTTCTTAATTTCAATTTCAATTTCAATTTAATTTTATAATGTGTTCCTAACGCTACAAGTAAATAAAAACATTATTTTTATTTTATTTATTAAGCCTCAAATATACAATTAAGTGCTTTAGTTTTCCAAAACTCATCATGCAATTCCTTGCCGGGCTGCCTAAGCTGCTTAGGCTTGCAATTTTGATTTTTTGCTGGCGCACTTTAAACTAATTGCCAGCAATTTAGCAAACGTTGGCAGTGCAATGCGGCGTATGCGTAATATTTATGTCCCTCGCCCCGTGTATGTGTGTGTGTGGGGCTTTCTCCTTTTGTTTGCCTGTGTTGGTATGCCCAGTGCGCACATTTGCCGCATAATTGCCAAGTCATGATTTTTTACACACCAAGAAGAGCGAAGCGGAGACAGAGAGAAATACAACAAGTAACGAAGGAAATAAACGAAGCATTTTCAGCCACATTTCCAGCACCAGCAGCACTTCCCCCTCTCCCAGTGACTACTCCTGACTGCTGACTCCTGACTGGTCCGCATCCATCCATTCTCCGTTCTGGCTGCCATTGTCTGTTCCAGCAGTTTGCCGATGATATTCGCACTGGGCATAATTTCCATGTTGCTTAAGCGGCATTTTGTTGTTACTGCTGCTCCCCATTCTCCGCCGCACTTTATTCTCTTTACTTTCCTTACGTTTTTTTTTGGTTGTTTTCTTTTTTTTTTGTCGTTGTCCTCACACCCCTGCCCCGCTGTCATTCCCTTTCCGGCTCTCTGCTTTATCGTTATTGACAGTTTTATACGTCTCTTTTTTTATCTCCTTCGTATCAAGTTGCCGGTTCCTGTCCCTTTTGCATAGTTTCAAGTTTCGGCAAATATCGTTTGGTTCGTGCCGCAGTTTTGCGAGCTTTTTTTTCTGTACTTAGTAGATCGTAAAATGGAGGGGTATATTGGTTATCGGATAATGGAGGACCTTTATTTTTAGCTAGAGGAGCTAAAGCTTAAGGATATATCCTTGTACATATATATCTTTAGTTTCGTAATTAAACATGAAGTTTAAGTAAATAGCGATATGTTAATAGGGATTTTTAGTGTAAGGTATCGATAAGTAATTTTTTTATATTGATTATTTCTAATAAGTTGTTATTATAATATTTATTTTTCTTGATTAAGGGTTTTTTTAACAATTATATTGCATTTTGGCCTATAACCTAAATGATGCACAGAAATATTGATTTAGTATAGATTTTTTTCATTATCGATAACTACTACCATCTCCGATATTTCCGATAGCATATCCGAGCCCTTAATCGATATCTTTTATTGCATTTTTCATCTCAATTTCGTATATAATCGAATCGTGATGGGAAAACTCTTTTATAAATACAAACCATTCAGTACAGGGTACCTCATCGTTCTAACTATCGTTTCTGCTTATTGTTTACTTTTTTTTTTTGTCCCATTTTTTTTTACAATGTCCAGAAGTTTACCTTGGGAAGTCGTCTGGCTTTTGGGAGATCCTGTCATGGCTGGCCACAGGCAAAGTTACTGTAATGCCATCCGGGGCAATACAATGGGTTTCGGGGTGAGAGGGCACACGTACATTCATACATAGAAGGACTCACATACACGCGTGTTTTAGCATATTTTTGTCATATTTTGCATCCACGAGATACTCGCACCCAGATACTCGCTCAGATACTCTCGTACTCTCAGGCTCTGGCGCTGCTGGGCTTCAGTTTCAGCTGCAGCAGCCTCAACTTCAGATGAGGATGTCAGCACTTCAGTGGCAACTTATGGCGCTCCAATTTCGCGCTGATGCATAATTTTTTCGCCTTCATCTTCTCGCATAAAAATGCGCTCAAAGGGGCGCAAAAGCCGAAACCCGGAAAAAGGGGGAAAAACTATAGGGAGCGAAGCCAGCAACGCAGGAGCTCTCTATTTGGGGGAGATTTACTTTGTGCACTAGGAAAAATAATATTTGTGTACTTTTGGTTTTTTTTCACTGATTAAACATAGCATTGAAATTTTGAATTAATTTTATTATATTTTTAAATCATGCTAAAGTCATTATTTTTACATGAAGTGTAAGTTATTTAGCTTCTGTTTTATTAGAATAATTTTTCCTATTATAATATAATCTTGGATCTTGTTAAATAAATACAGTTCTAATAAGAAGAGATTTTATTCATTTAAAGACCCACCTTGCTAAATAAAATAATAAATTAACGTCTGTTTAACTCTAGATTAGCAGGTAAGCCTTTTCTATAAAGGTTTAAGTTAAATATCATAGAATTAAGGTTGTATTTGATATTTTTTTTGTTACCCTTTTATCAAACTACTTTCCTAATTAATCGCTTAAGCTTACCTATATTTTTTTAATATTTTTTCCAAGTGTCACTGGTTCTGTTGTTTCTCGGCTCTAGGGGCTGCCAGCCAGCTCCGCCAACCAAGTGGTTCAGCTGGGCTGGATGGGTGTGCGCTTTGTGGCGCTGACTTGACATGATTAATATCCTCGCTGACATGCGGATCGCAGTTGACTGACTGACTGTCGTCAAGTGAAATCAAAAGCAAAGGCAGAGCAGCCAGCAGCCGGCAGCTTTAAAATATACTATATATTTGCATGAAAAGGAGGTCTCTCGCACAAAGCATGCCAAAGTTCAGGGAACTCGCAAAAAATAAAAGAAAAAACACATACAAACTCATACATATAAAATCCGCAATATTTTATTTGTTTTTTAGGCAAGGCACGACGACGAGCATTAAAATCCCTGGCCGCATAAATCTCTGGCATCGCATTCGAAATTCTAATTTCCGTGGCGCGTAATACGGAAAATAAACAAACAAAACAAGAGTAAAAACAAAAGCATCAGCAGCAGCAGCAGTAGCAGTAGCAGCAGCAATAATAACAACAAAGTTGAGCCCGAAACCATTAACATTTTGCATCTTCAATCACAGCGGCAGCGGCGAGTGTGCCAGGAAGAAATTAAATAACTGAAACAAACAGCAGCGGGGCAGAGGCAAAAGCAAAAGCAAAAACGAAAACGAAAAGCAACTGCCAGTAATAACAAACAAATCAAGCGAAATTCGGCATTTAAAATCCAGACATAAAAAATGTAATGGAAAGCATTAGTGCTCATAAAAAATGGATTTACACAGCCTTTTTAAGGCCATCCTGATCCTGTATGTCATACGAGGTGAGTATTTGCCAGGCTCGCTAGCTTGCTTTTTCGTTATTTGCATTTCTCGTTGCCATAAAATACATTTGGCTATTTTTCACTTTCTAGTTAACTAATGGAATTGGTTTTGGATGGGGGAAAATATATCAGGGAAATAGTTTAGGTAACTTAAATAATTATTTAGTATACATTTTAAGTAAAGAATATTGAATTTCGTTGATAAATGGGGAATTAGTTATATGAAATCATTTTCTTAAGGTGCCTACAAGTATGCAATTTATTTTGAATTTGTATTTAGAAGTATAAGCAGCATTTTAAATACATAATAGGTTTCTGAAATAACTAAAAGTTAAAACATAAAACATCATAGTTTCGGTAAGCCAAACAATTTTTATAAATGTGAAAAAGTATATTTATTCAAAATTAACGGGTATACTGCTACCTATGTGGCAGCTTGAGCAGGTTGTAAATATAGGGGGTAACAAGTGTTGGTATACAAGATTATACATTAATTAATTTCATAGTTTCGGTAAGCCAAACAATTAAAATCATTTATTTAGGAATTCTAAAAGTATGCACCATTTTTTAAATTTGTATTGTAAAATTTAACAAGTATTTTTAATATAAAAAAAAGTTCCTGAAATCACGTAAAATTAGTTTGAAATAATTATTATTGTAAGAAAATTGTCAAAGATTTAAAAATTGTTTTTCTATGATGCCTAAAAGTATGATATACAATATTTTATTAAAAGCAGAAAATAGCGACATTTTACAACATACTCTTAGACAGTTTATAAAGAGATTTTAAGTACTAGAATAGTCCAAATCACTAAACATTTAAGTCTGTAAAAAATTCTTTGCTTCAAATCTACTAAAATTCCTCCAAATTAAATCAAATTAAATCCCAATCACTTCTTAAAAAAAAGTATAACCTTAACCATTCCCATCAAATCCTAATCGACAGCATTGATCCAATTCGAATTGAATGGCACTTGCTAATGGAAGGCCACACGGTATACATTACCACGCCCCCTCTCACCGCGCTACCCCAAGTATGCAATTAAATTTGCAACATAAGCCCAAGGAACAAGAGGGGGGGTTGTGGAAACGGAGGAAAACTCGGGAAATTGAAAAGCGAAAAGCATTTCAATTAACGCAACCCCAAGCACATACACATACCCATACACATCCGAACATCGCCGTTAATGAGCGACCGCCGACTCAACTTTCGCGAGTAGACAAAAGGCGGGCGAAGTTGCCGAGTTGCGCGGAGTTTGTGCCATAAAACTGAATTATTGAAAGGCACACGTTTCACTTTTGTTTTTGTTTCTGTTTGTGTTGCGTTGCACTGCGTTTTGCGTGGCGTTCAAAGAAACGGAGTCAACAGCGCACAAACTTTGCATGCCCAGACAGCAAAGGACGAACGTCAGCCGCAGGAGCAGAAGCAGGAGCAGGACCAGGAGCGGCATTTATAAAACTTTCTGCCGCTGGCATGGCTCGACACTTCAAGGCACACACAGACAAAAGGTGGTGTCGCACACACACACTCCCTGGATCAAATGTTAATTGCAGTTTTCGAGCCATAATTAGAGATCCTCATTGTCTAATGTGTCATGGCATTTAGCAACCGAATACGTCTGCAGCCACAGCGCCGCTGAAAGGCGACGGCAGCGACTAGCCATGGCTTAACAAATGCACAACTAGCTAAGTGAAAAGAAGTTCGCAGGATGCAGTGCACTGAGAGAAAATGAAGGAGTTTTAAAGGTTCCTGAAAGCTGGAGATCCTAAACCTTAAGAAGAATAAAATAAGTCTAGAAAAAAACTATTGGGAGGAATTTATCAAGATTTAATTATATTTCTCATATAAGTTGAATATATTTTAAATCATATTATAATAATAATATTCCTTGACTTTATAAAATATTTTAAGTAACTTAGACCCTTTTTCTTTCCCTGCTACCTCAAATACTCAGGTACGGAGTGGGTCCTTGCGGGTTTATAAAGAAACCAGCGTCACCCCAAGCATAGACAGGGCCAGAATCCCCTGGATTTTCGCAAGATACCTTCTCCCAGATTGCTTGGCCTCCCGCAAAGTCCGCTCCTGTGAGCTGTGGCTGTGGCTGTGGCTCCTGTTTATGCTCCTGCTGCAACACATCCACCTCGGCCCCCGCTTCACACCAAGTTCAACAACACGCCCTCGAAATGTGAATGACCTCGAATGTCACGTTTGCTAAGCGCATGAAAGGAGTGGCCAGTGGGAGGGACTCAGTTCGGGGCGGCTTCCTTCTCCTGGCAGTTCGTCAGCGGGTGGGCCAAGATTATGCAGCTTCTGGCTCCTGACTGCCGACTGCTATTTTATGAAACAAAAACAAGCTCGAAGAAGCAAAGCCAAAGCCAGGCGGAGGTGGAGGGGGGCTTTTGTGAGGACCTGGCAACATTGTCCATGGAGGAGCAGGCTCCGAGAGCTGGCAGGATCCCGGGCTTAAGTCCAAAGCATTCGGAGCATAATCAGCTTCATCATCAGCAACAGCAGCAGCAACAGCAGCAGCAGCAGAAAGAAAGGCCTTTACTGTCACAGTCAGCAGCAACATCAGCCCGCAGCTTAGTCCTGGCTGGAGTACAAAGCGCCAGGAAAAGGACGATGACGATGACGATGACGAGTAGATATGGACACTGCACTGACACCGGCGCACAGTCACAGTCGTTGATCTTTTGCTGATAACTTTGGCTTTCTGCGAGCAAGAAGGAAGTGTCGCCGGCACAAAGGCAGAATAAATATCCCCGAAACCGAAACCGCCCAGCAGCTTAATTATTTCCCCATGAAAACTGCATCTGCTGAAGGGGATCTGGGCATAATGAGATTGCCCCGAACCAGATACCATTCTTTGGGTCCTGAAACGTTTCCAGCTTTCAATTTGAGCAATTTTCCTGGTTTTCAGCTTGTTTAGTCAAAGGCAGGCGGTGGAGTCAAGTGGGGTACGTGCTCTGACCTAAGCAAATACACTTTACACTCAGGACCTCTAGCACACACTCCGCATCCGGATCCGCTGAGGATTCCGCTTTGTTGCTCAGTTACAGACAGACAGACAGACAGATGGAGATTTCGCTTCGACATCGCATTAGTCGGGGCTTTTAAGCAGAAAAATGCGTGCACTTGAGGGTCGGCCCAACCCCCAGCTCAAGAATGTCCTGAAATGCTTGCTTCCCCTGCCAGGGCATCACTCATCCGCCCCGTGTTGCCGAGCCTCTTCAGGCGCTACTTTAAATATTAAACGCTGCCTGAATCAAATTTTCCCATTTTTACATTTTTTGCTATTTCATGAGATTTTAAAACTCATAAAAATTTGCCAGATACGCAAGAACTTTTCCTAAATAAATTATATTTTAAAGAAGTGCCTTTGCAATAATTATTTCTTAGTAAAAAGGTTAAAAAAAAATTCTAAAAAATCCTTTCGAACCCATCTCTAAATACTTAAGCATCATTTTATAAAATATTTCATAAAATTGAGAGACCAAATTCCATTACTTAATCCCTGTCAAGGCTGACACCTTGCCAAAGCGCAAGGAAATGCCTTCAAATTTTAAAAGCAGCTCCCGAAAAAAAATAAAATAGAAAACCCAAGCGAAAGTGAAAATGGGAGCACGTCTCCGCATACATTTGTATTTGTCAAACCATTTCCCTCGCGACACAACAACACGAAGCCGAACAGGACAGGATCCAGAGCCCAGGAGCCCAGGAGCCCAAGAGCCCAGGATATAGATATATAGCAATATAGACAGCCAAGACAAGTCCCCTGCTCTCACGGCATATGCAAATCAGCTTTAATGCTACAGCTCCTTGTTGTTCAGCGTCTTTTTTCCTTTTCGTCGCTCTCGCGAAATTGCGTTTTCATTTAAATGGCGTGCAGGAAAAGTTTTCCTGATTTAGTGTGCGCTTTGAAGCTGGAAAACTGGCGAGCTGGCAACTGGCAACTGGCGACTGGCAACTTCATTATTATTTGCAGACACTTTTCAAAAAAGATTTTTCCGCTCGCTTTGTTGCTGAAAAGTAAGCGTAATGTGGAATTGAAGTCGCCCTTCCATTTGATGCCTTTTCTCTGCTTTTCCGTTTCCCTGCGATTTTCTTCTTAATTAAGCAGGGGTTGTACTTGAAGAAATCCAAGCTGGAATTAAAATTAGTTAAAGAAGATTGGCAAAGGGTAATTTTGTTTATTTTTCTAATGGGGCTAGGGTTTCAAAAAAAAAAACAAATAAATGCTATAAATTATTGTTAAACGTAAGGCAGCTTAAATATTTATTTTAAAATATTTTTTTACAATTTCTGATACCTTTTTCTGATAGTTTCTCGCCGTGCATCCTGGAGCCTCAACTGAATCTTTCTCCGCTCTTACTCATTTGCATTTTGTCTGCTTGCCAACGCTCCTCCATTTGCTGCTCCTGCTCCTCCTCCTTTTCAGCAGCTTTTCCCCGTTTCACCTTACCATTACCCATCATCTTCTTCGGCGGACTCCATTCATTTCCGTTCTTTGGCTGCTCAGCTCTTCCACGGCAATTTTTAATGATCCGTGATAATGATGCAGTCTGCCGCTGGCATCGCTAGTTTCATTTAGTTTTTTTCCTTGGCGCTTAATTGATTTTAGCCAAGGGGGAAGAGAGCACTGCGCCCGACACTTGCATTAATAAGCCGCAGCTGTCCAGGAAGAATCTCCAGCCGATTGACAGCGCTCGGACAAATGAGGGGTGCTCCATCTCGGCGAGAGAGAGCCGAGACATGGCCATTGTCCAGCCGTTGAAATGTGGGACACTCCGATGACAGTTGGCACCGGGGGCTGAGCTGGGGGGGCTGGGAAACTCCTCTAATTAGCTGCAACTTGTCTCGGGCCTAAGACAAAGTTTTAATTGAAATCCTACCTGCAAATCTCACCCACACACACACATGGCGATTGGATTGAAAGGCTGCGGGGGAAAAAGGCAGGAAAAAGGCTCTTCGGATGGATAATTAAATTTTCATTAGACCGTGTCTGGCGGATAGAGAAGTTCTCCTTCTCCTTTTCCTTCGCTCGGGAGAAACTTTATCTTAAGTGACTTAAAAACTAAAACTGCAAATTTAATGCGCTCCCCCGTCGTCATGTGGCAGCAGCAACTGAAAACTTGCGGCAAACACTTTTTACTTTCCGCAAACATTTTGCTTTCCTTTTTTTTTTGTATTTTCCTATCCCCATTTTGCTCCTTTTGCGGCGCATTTCCTTTGGGCATTGCAGTTGACAGCGTGTTGCCAGGCAAAGCAAAGCAAAGGAGGAGGAGGAAAGCCGGCAGGCGGGCAGGGCAGGAGCAACCGCAACGAAAGTGGCACAAAGTTTGCTACACTTTGGGGCCTGGCTTCCCATGTTGCAAGTTGCAACCAGGAGCGGCAGCAGCTCCACTGTCCTCTGTCGTCGTCGTTATCTGCCGCCTAATGCCTTTTTGACAAAACAATTTTTCATATTATTGCTCGACTGCGGCGCTGCTGGGGTTGAAAATTGCTTACAAATTTAGTGTTGCATACTTTGCGGCTGCTGTGTTGTCGAGAGTGCCACAAGGAGAGCGAGAGATCGTTGCCAAGTCCAGGTCCTGTGGCCAGGACAACTGCCAAAAACGGGATTCCTTCGTCCGACAGCAAGTGATAGAAATATCTATCCAAAGAAAACCAACATTCGCCACAAAACCTTTACACTTTGGGAAAAATAAAAGGGTTACGGATTTTTATTTTGTAATTTGTAATATTGTATTGCATACTTTTAGACGGATTTTTTAATGATCTCGGAAATTTTAATATTTTTGCTTGGGAATTTATATTTTTAATATTGTATTTTGAACAGAATATTAAATGATTTCAGATAATTAAATAATTTCTTGAGAATTTATATATTTTTATATTGTATTGCATACTTTTAGACAAACTTTTAAATATTTTGGGAAATTTTAATACATTTTCTATTTTCTTAATATTGTATTGCATACTTTTGGACATATTTTTCAATTATTTGAGAAATTTTAACTCTTTTTGATATATATATATTTTTTTATACAAGTTCTCTTGCTAAAAAAAACCATATTTGGTTAAATAAAATACAGTGTTTATGTGTTATCTAGAGTTTTTAATCTTTCAGAGATTTGAAAATGCTGGGGATTTAAAATCCTTATAGATCCAAGGAGCATAACTGCAATTCCGACAAAACAAATAAGCAATCGCAATCAGAAACATTTATAATTAAATTATTTAAGTACAAGAAAAACACTTTAAAGCGAACCTGCTCGTAATTCAACCTTAAATTTATGTAACTCCGAGAAGGCAAAAAATCTCCCATTCCAAGACATCAATTTTAGAGCGAAACTTTCTGAATTCCAAGTGTATTCAAAGGATCTCCCTTTGCCTAAATTATTCATGTGTCATAGTCAGCTTCACCCGCTGCACATGAATTTCTGGTTATTTTCTGGACAGGAGACAACGCCTTAACGTAACAGCACCAGCAACAGCAGCACTCTCCCAGGCTGCTGTCCTGTCCTCCTTGGCTCCGAATGAATAATAAATATGACATAAAAGCCGCATCAAAGGCAATTTTAAAGTAGGGCCCCCCGAAAATTATGCAATGCTCAGCGGCTGGTGAAGCAATTAGAGGCGGCTTTTGTGGCCGGCGACCACACCAATGGCAATGGCCGCTGCCCGGTGGCAGGTGAAAAGCAATTGTCTCCGCAGAGCAGCAGCCTTTGTTGCGGGCCAGCGGCACTCACGAGGCCTCATTAAAATTTAGGCCAAGCTCCCCCAGAAAGCCGCTGGCCAGGACTCTCGCTACTTAATTTCGACAGAGAAAAGTTTCCTGGTCTAACAAAAATTGAAATTAACTTTGGCCAACCAGGACACACACACACACACACACACACAAAGAAAGCAGCCACTCGCCGCCTTCATTTAATTAAAATTTTAAATTTCCCCCGAATTTTCACCGAATTTTCTTCGTTCTCTCTCTTTGCAGCCGAGACCAGCCAGATTGTGAATGGACTGGATCTGCAGGGACCGATATTCCTACACGAGCCACCGCACCGCGTCGAGTTCTCCAACAATTCGGGCGGACTCATAGAATGCTCGGGCCACGGCAGTCCGCCGCCGGAGGTGAGAACTTCCTTGCCCAGGACTTCTTTTGCTCTTCCTTCTTCCTTTTGCCGCTGCCGCCGCCATTTAATATTGCTGTTTAATTATGCATGGAGCTGTGCGGCATTTGGCTCTGCTCATTTCCAAGTTAATTGACTGGCCAACAAACAAATGCTAAACGCTTCCACTTGGAGAAATTTCAAAAAATTATTTCTTCTTTATTTTCTAGTTTAAAAATGTTATATGTTAATTGAATACATGGAAAACATAAAGAAATTTTCTTAAGCTCCCTATTCTTCCCTTAAAATTTATATTTTGGTTCCAAGCTTCCTATACTTCTCCCATAGCCCTTTTTTCAAGTGCCCTTCTCATGCTCCTTTCCCCATTATTCAACCAGGTGGAATGGACACCCATACCGCCGCAGCAGGACATGGTGTTCCAGCTCTCCAACGGCAGCATGATGTTCTATCCCTTTACGGCGGAAAAGTATCGCCACGAGGTGCACGCCACCGTCTACAGGTGAGCACCTCTATGGGGTATAGGGACTCGATTCGATCGATGGTTAATCCTTTGTCCTTGTTGTTTTTCCGGCAGATGCAAAATTCGCAATTTGGTGGGCACCGTTCTGAGTCGCGAGGTTCACGTGCGCGGTGGTAAGTTGAAATAAATTTTAATTAATTTACGTAAAACATTGACTAGAGGCGGGAGAGAAACTCGGCGAATTTATGGCCACCAAGTTGATTTGTGCTGACGAAGTGAGTTTGGCTTTCGACGGTTGTTGTTGCGGTTTGTTGGAAACTTTGGCCTAATTGGAAAGTTTTTCGCGCTGCCCGGAGCCGCCCATTTTTCGCCCATTCGCCCAATCCCAATCCCGTTACCGATCCCAGTTCCACTCCCAATCCGCCCAAAACTGAAGCCTAAAAGCAGGCAACGCAAGTTTTAATTACTATTGCTGGCGGCAAATGCTGTCGGCCAGGCGCCTCGTTCTCGTGCTCCTTTCCCGTTTGCCATATTATCCTCTGCATCCTCTTTAGCCACCCCCCTTCATCCCCTTCACTGCCCCGCAAGCCAAGCGAAAAAAAAAAATGGTTTGCTCGGCGCTAATTTGGCGCCTCCGTGTGTGAGAATTGACTGCGAGGGGAATACCCTGATTATAAATGGAGTACTTGGAGTTCCACATGTGTTGTGAAAGGATTTTAAATGGAAAATATATGTTATAAAAATAAATTTATTAAAAATATAGGAAAATAAATTCAATTTAAAAAGATAAAATTATAAAAATATCTTATATAATAAATAATTAAAACATATATTAAAGGTTTTCCGATATCAACTTTAAATATCAGTAATGGTAAAAGGCATATCTCAAAAAACGTTTCAATGGCTCAAAAATGTCAATTTAAATCCCATTTACATAAAAAATATGTCTAAAAGTATGCAAAGCCAAACTTGATCATATACATGCGTAAAAAATATTTTATTGCATACTTATGCCTGATTTTTTAAAGTTTTTAAATAAAAGAATATTTTTGTGACCTAACTCAGCTTTATTAACAAAAATAATGATTAAATATTGAATTGCCAATGTTTAGATTTTAAGAGGTAACAATATTTTTAAAAGTTTTTTTCTTATATTTTCCATAAATTTATACAGGGAAGAGTTCCTGTAAATTCCAACTCCTATTTATATTTAAACTCCTATTTAAGTTTAAAAAATCTTTCTAAAGATCTTTTACTTCTAAAATTCACAAAATTAAATTAGAACATAATAAAACATAGTGTACTTACCATTCCAGCACAGAAAACTCCCCAACAAATATCAATATTCAAGCCCGCAGGCCAGAGTATTGAATATTCATTTTATGTTCTCCGAAACAACGAAACTAACTCTAACGCGACCAAAAAAAAACTTTCCCATCCTTGGCTAAACTGCATTAATGAACTCAAACTCAAACTCAAACTGAAACTGAAACCGAAACTGAAACTCGGCCATTGCCTGTCTGCGGGGCAATCATTTTGATTGCCATCACATGTCGCATAGATTTTGCGGCTCATTGGGCTTCCACTTCCAGTTCCACATACAGTTGGCCGAAAGACGGCAGCTGAGAAACAACAATTAGCAATGACCATAAAAGATATGCCATATAAATGGGTTTTGGCCTTTTTGCCTGAGACCAAAGGCTAATCCTCAAAGGGTCCACTTGAGTTTTTGGGGTTGCCGTTTAATTAACAGGCAGAGCGGAAAAAAGGGGAGACCACGAGAAGTCAGTTCAAAGCAAAACAAATAGCACAAAGTCGCAACCGCAAAGATCTAAGATAGGGAGTCCGACTCACGCATACACATGTAGGGCACTGGGAGAAAGTTTGGCAACTAAAATATACAAAATATAAGAAAAGATAAACTTTTCTTACTCTTAGAAGAGTTTTCTCGAAGGCAAAGGACCTTTACCTTAAAAAGAAAAATATTTTCTAGATCATTAGGTTTCTTTTTCTTATTTTTCCTAGTTTTATTCACAGTGTATGTGGCCCTGCCATGCGTAGCTTTTTGTCCATGCCTTCTGCCATGCAAAGTTCCAACGTCCGGCGGCCATTTTTCAGCAGCTAACTCAACGTTACGTATACGCCATGTCCGCCGGCTTATTTTATTTGCGGTCTCCCCTCCTCTACCTCCACCTCCGCCCTCTCGGCCCGTCCTCTTTGTTTTCCGCTTCGTTTTTATGTGCGCCAGAAATTGTTTTTTCCCGGAGTCCCCCAAAATTTGTAGAAGGAGAGCTTTCCGCTTGAACAATTTGACAGCGCGTAGATTTGGCGCAAAACGTTTTGCCTAATTTGCAAAAGTTCTCTGGGAAGAGAATCAGCGATCTCTGCTGGCCAGTAATTCTGTTGCTAATGTGAGCGTTTTGGGTCAGAGTCGGAGTCGGAGTCGGAGTCGGAGTCGTCGTCGTCGTCTCCTTTAATTGGCAGCGCTTAGTTTGATGCGGGGAACTGGAACTTAGGGGAACTTAGGGACTTAGAACTTGGGAGGAGCCAGGACTCGGGGCCTTGGTTAAGTGCGCGTAATTAGCGCAACTTTGCTGCAGAGAAAAAAACCCTTGACAAATTCTCCCCCATATATATTCAAGTCAAGCTTAAACGCAATTGCTGGCATTTGGTTTTGTCAGGCCACAGGACATTCGCTACTCGCCGCTCTCCCTGCTCCCTGCTCCCTGCTCCTGAGCGAAACTTCTGCTGACAGTGATGAATGATGCTGGGAGCCACAAAGTTGCCTCAGCAGCCACGACTTTTCAGCGCTGACTTTTCCTGCACTTTTGCATTTCATCACACACACAGATACATGCTCATACTCCCGACCAAAGATAGGTATCCTGTGCATATAGAAAAGTCCTTGGCACATCCTTGCAAGACTCGGCGCAAAGTTTGTGATTGAGCTAGAAAAGTTTGCGAGTCTGCCGCTGGCTGCTTGTGTATGAAACCTGCGTAATTTGTTTCTAATTAGTTGAATGCACATTGTTGAGGATGCTCCAACTAAGTCCTGTTCCCCTTTCACCCTTTCTTCATTCTTCCCTCGTCTTTCTCCCCAGAAAACCTGCAAAACCTGCAACAGGATGCTTAGTTGAGGGAGTTTTGCATACGAAACTGCTCATTTGCCAAGGCAACCACAGAGAAAAAGTATCTTGAGTGCATCCAAGTTGATCGCAGTTCGTAGTGGGATATCCTTAAGGCTTTAAGATACTTGAATCATATTTTATTATATTAAAACGATGTCTAGGATGTGCAGAAATGAAACTATATTAGTATCTCAAGGTTTTTCTTGTGAATTAAAGATGTTCTTTAATTTCTTAAGTTTCTAAAACCAAAGGAAAAATCTCAGAAAATTAAATTAAACTAGATAAATAGTGAAATTCCGGATATAACCATTTATTTGATTTGTTATTGATTTCCTTATGCTTTTTAATGGCATATTTATCAAATATTTCCCAAATTTCAATCCGTAACATATTTCTACACCCAATAAAATATCTAAAATAATTCGCAATCCACTTGTGCAATCATAGTCACTGCAAATCATAATTTAATAGACACAATGCCAGCCACCCCAAAAAAATAGGAATGTAAACATTCCGGCGACGGCAGAAATCCGCACAATAACTGCAAATCAGCGAAGACTGGCGTACCAAAAGCATCTTTCCGGCACGCACATCATAAACATAAATTTCCCACCCCCCCAAGAGCCGCTCGGAAAATGCAGGAAAAACTTTCGCCACACACAAAACAAAACGGAAATGAATTTCCGCATAAAATCCGAGTGCAGCGAATGTCTCCCGTTCGCTTTTTGCACTTACTTTGTGCGGCGACTATAAACTTAGCTTTCATACTTACTTTCCTGCCCAGCTGTCCTGTTCCTGTCCTGTCTGAAAATCCCCTCCTATTCCCCCCCTTTCCCAGCACACAACATTGTTGGCTGCCGCCTCCAACCCGGGGCTGTCCTTCAGTTTGGAAATTTCCATGCAAAATGCAACATGAAAGGCGAAAAAAAACTTTTTCCCTAGCTAAAAATAGAAAAGAGAGTCTGTGCACCAGAAAAATAGAAGAAGAAAAAATAAAAATAGAGAGAAAAAATTCGGGGAGACCGGCAATACAAATAATGAAGATACAAAAACAAAATTGTGCTAAACTATAGAGCGCGGCAGCGGCGGCGGCGGCCAGAGGAATTATAATAAAATGTTGTCACAAAGTTTTTCAGTCACCAGCACCAGCACCAGCAGCCGAAGCAACAACAACAAGTGCAGTCATAGAGCTGAAAACAAACAATAACAACAACTTTTCAAATTAAACTTTTATCCAATTTTAGCATATTAAAGTTGGCAAACAAATGCCGAAACCAGAAAAAGCCAAGCATGAGCTGAATTCAGCTCAGCAATTCGAGAGAGCAAGTTGAGACAAGTTTTTCGGTTAGGATTTTCGTGGTCTCTGGTGGCCGGCGGGTCTTGAACCTAATCTATTTACGATTAGCCCTCGAAGGGGCATGTCCGATGAGGTCCCAACAATGGAACGCACTTTACGCACGCCGCGCTCGAAATTGCCTTTGTCCGTCTTAATTAATTTGCCAACTGCCAGTGGCAGCAACTAGACCTGAGCGCTGCTTTTAACAGATGCAAAGCCATTTTAAGCTTGCACAGTGGTTTTTAGGGATGAGAAAAGGATATTTTTCATATATTTTAAAACCTAAAATGATAGAAAAAATTATGTTGATAATTGAACTTTTTAGTTTATATTTTTAAGTGCAAAATAAAGGCAAAAAACTATCGTTGAAATACTTAAAAGGTCCTTTATAAGTTTGAGAATAATGTTATAAATGTTGAATATTTATATTTTTTGTGGAAAATAAGTTATAGATATATTTTATAATTTAAATTAAATGATTCACTTAGTTTTCTCAACCCCTGAAACCACTGTACCTCGCAGCCTCACTTCAGTCATTGTTAGGATCCTTGTCAGTCTTAATTTCGCGCTGAGCGCTTGCCATTGGACGGGGACAGCGAAAAAATCTTTAACTCAAATTGCCAAATCCAATTTTTTAACGGCCATGTCACCGTTTCCCCTAGCCTTTTCCGCCCTCGGAGCAACCTTTGTCCTTCGTCCTTCTGGCTGACAAACGGCCACACTTTTGTAAAGTGTCACAATGTGTTGGACATGTTAGGACAACGGGGGCCTTCCGGGTTACGAAGGCTGCCGGAACTTAATGTGCCGCATATTTCGCCTGTCGCTGCCAAGCGGATCCCTTTTTTTATGTGGTCCTGCCGCCACATTAAAAATTAAAAGCCCCAAAAAAAAGGAGCACACAATACAGGAGTCAAATGCGAAAGAGGACCTTTAGCTAATAAAAACAAACTGGCCTGGGAGGAGGGGCGACGATGTAACATAATTGTTTCGCCGGCCACGCTGCGTATGCGCAATATTTGTAGTCCTAAAAAGCCAAAGCAATTTGCATAAAATATATGTGCTTTTTAATTCGTTACAGTCGTCAACCAGAAGTACACGGTGCAGGTGCACGACGAATACGTGATGACGGGCAACACGGCGGTGCTGAAGTGTCAGGTAAGCGCCAGCGTAAGCGTAAGCGTAAGCGAGTTTCGCCACATCCGCATCCGCATTCATATCCTCCTCATCCTTCAGCCACAAACCGCTGGCGGCTGGATTAGTCTAGTGAAAGTAGAGCAGGTGGACGGGGGGAGAATCCTGGTGAATTGCAGCCGGACCGCAAAATTAACTTAGCGCGCACAAATCTCATTTCATTTCTCCCTGGGAAAATGTTTATCAAATTTGCTTATCGTCCGCTGACTAAGGCGGCTACTGACTGTCCCAGAGATGCTTGAAAAAAATATCGATCAATTTGATAAAGATTTGTTTATTTTAAAATTCATTTGAAAATATTTATCTAAATATATTTTATTATTTTTCAAGTTTTCTTACAAAGCAATCTAGAAGTTACTTAGTTTCTTAAGTTTTTTATTCCGATACATTTTAAATACCGATATTTTCGATAAGTTTTCTTCCAGAGATGCTTAAAAAAATATCGATAAACTCGATAAAGATTTCTTTATTTTTAAATTAATATGAAAATATTTTTTCTAAACATATATTTTATTATTTTTCAAGTTTTCTTACAAAGCAATCTAGAACTTACTTAGTATCTTAAGTTTTTAGTTCCGATACATATTAAATACCGATATTTTTTATAAGCTCGATAAATGTTTTTCTCAAAAAAACATCCCTAACTATTACTACCTTACCATCTCGTATGATTTAAAAAAACTATTTCTTATTATATATAGTATATTACAAAATGATTTCTGCTTTTTGATCGATTTATCCAACGATGAAGCTTTTCCTGTTCCCCTTCATTTCGATAATTATAAAGATTCGATAATTTCGATACAATATCAAACTCTATCGAACTCCTTCTCGATATCATCTCTAATCCTGCTCTGGTTTGTTATCACAGGTGCCCAGCTACATGTCGGAATTCGTGTTGGTCACCGCCTGGGTGCAGGACACCGGTATGCACCTATATCCGAACACGGACATCGGCGGCAAGTACACGGTGCTATCGAACGGCGAATTGTACATTAATAATGCGGGGCCCAATGATGCGTACAAAAGCTACACATGCCGCACTGTAAATAGACTGACAGGTACGTGATAATCGCATTTTCAGCTTAATCGTCCGGTTGAGGGATGCATGAATTGCTCCGGAATCGGAGGATGCTCGGGACACTATGGACTCTGGACACTCCAGCTTCCGGATCAGTCCGGTTTGTTGGTCCAAGGACGGGGCAGCTATAATTAAGTTGAATAAATAAGCCATGAGCCGGACTTTGCGTGGCGGCGGACTGTGCGTGTGTTCCTTGCCACGACAATTAAAGGGTTTTTTTTTCCTAGGAAAACCTCCTGGAAAACTTCAACAGATTTCAGTCTTAAGAGGAAAGCTTCTTAACGGAAAGGGTGGTGAAAAATCCACAAGCTTAATTGTCAGCCTTAATTTGATTTATTTTATTCAAGTCTTTGACATTTTCAGAACTCTTTAAACTGAAAATACTTTTTAATTTAAATGTCTACTAAAGTGTAGCATTCCATTTTTCCCTTTAAATCTTTATTATTTTATGGCACACCAAGTAAAACCCAGCGTTGAATGGAAATAGATATAGAAAGAATGAAAGGAAATTCTTTCTATATCCATTTCCATTTCTATTTTATTAATTTTTAGTTTATTCACTTATTTATATGTATTTTAACAGCTTGGCATTTCCATATGCTTCTCAAAGTTAGTTGAACCATTTCAAATCAAAATCTTCTTATGGCTTCGACAATATGCTCTGTAAAATCCCCGAAAAATTTAATTGGCAAAATAAACAATGGTGCGTTTCGGCTCCTTTTTATCCCCGACTTGAGTCGAGAAACCCCTGCAAACAAGGCACTAGTTTTGTTCTCTGGCCAAAGTCAATTTGTCGTTTTGTGCATAATTTATGATGCGTGACATTCAATCGCCGGGCAAAGGGCATTGAGCTCTAGGGAGCTGGGAGTTTCTCTCCGAAATGGGAGTATATACACTCGCATATATATATTTGTAGTATATCTGATTCTGGCTGTGTGTCGACAGCCAATACGTGAGATCTTTTCGAGATAAATTCCCCGGCTGTGTGTGTGTTTGCTCGCTTATTTGAAGTTTATTGTGTGTGAAAATGCGCTTAAGCTGAATTTCTATTAGCCTTTGTGCGCATATTTCACATCATCAATCACTACGATAAAAGTTTCACTCCCTTCAGCCTCATTTTTTTTATCCCTTCTCCATCACATTTTCCCTCGCTTTTCTTTTCATTTTCAATCTTTTCTTTATGTGAATGCGAGAGCGGTTGTGCGACTGTGTTTGCCCGGTTTATTTACAGTTCAACTCGGTGTTTGCATCCTAAGAGCTGGAATTTATACACAGTTATGGGTGAGAATAATGGGAATTAGAAATGGGAGATTGTTTTAAAATTAATTTTATAGTGGAAATATCTTTGTTTTCTTTAAACTCAAAAAAAAATGGGGAATATATTTTGATAAATATAAAATTAACACAGGCTTGGTAAAAATAAAAAAAAAATAAAAAATATTTAAAAATAATATACCAGCTTGGAAAAATACCTGTTCAATTACTTACATTAATTTTAAAGACCCCACTTTCGGTAGCTATTATTTTGCCTCCAACTGTATGAGAATTTTCCTGCAACATTTTACGTTTACAGGATTTTCCGCCCTCGAGGCATTTGCGGTTTTGCTGCTCGCCAGCTATTTGCTTAATTAATCAAATTGAATCGAGCCGCAAAAACCGCAAGTTGCGCTCGAGTTCTGGCCAAAAGCGAAAATTATGAGCTGCATATTAATTTGGGGAATCCTGGGAATGCTGCGGCGGCGCCAGGATGCGTGGGTTGCCTGTGTCGGATTCGGCCGAAACAATGCCAATTTAGGTGATCTGCCCCCCGTTATGGCAGCCGCAGAATCCAGCTCGAGTGGCACTCATTAAAAGTGTAACATGAGCCGGCAGGCGAGTGGACTGGAGTGGAGAGGGAATGGAGTACCGTGGAGTCCCGGTCATGAGTAATTCATTTATCAAGCACGGCGTACACACTCCCATATCCCACATCCCGCAAAACCCATCTCTCGGCTGCATATTGCATTAGGACCCCTCTTACCTGGTGGCAAGCGGCTTTTGGATTTCGGTTTTTGGTTCTCCGGCACTCGCTCGCTGCCTGGCCGGCCCACGTAATTACAATTTAAAACCAAAAATCCATTTATTTAGCACAATAACTCGCTGCCCAGGCTCAGGCACACAATGAGCCGAGGCCAAACAATGGAGCGCCAAAAACTGAACAATGGCCGCCATAATGAAGATGCAGAAATTGAGTTAGGCGGAATAACACACAGACATCGGATATCTGAAAAGTTCGTTATAGATTTTGATGCACTTAGGAAAATGGAGCTATAAATTGGTTAAATATTAAATATATTAGGAACTATTATTATTTTTGACAATTATTAATACGATTTTAGATATTTTTCTAAGCCACAAACATCAATTACTGAACAAATTTAATATTTATTGTATTAAAAACAGAATATATATCTTTTAAGAGTTCGTTTATAATTATTTAAGGTAAACGAATTTCTGTATAATTATTTAAAATCCAGTATTTATATTTTTTCCATATATTTTCTGTTTTACTTTATTATTTTTAAAAGCAAATGTTGTAAATCTTTAAGAAGTTTAATTTGCAATTTATTATTATGACAAAAATGGTACAAAGTTAGCAGAAAACTTTAGATTTATTCGCTTACAATATCAAAAATGTAAATTATATGCCAAACTCCAATCAATAGATTTTTTCCTGTGTGCCAATTCCTGATTTGCTGACCCAGTAGAGGTTTTCCCCTTGATTTAGAGGCTGTGCGTGTCCTGCTGTCTGCATCTGTAATGAAGCTTTTCCAGCTTCCAGCTCAAAAAAAAAATCGAGAAAACAAGAGAGAGGAAAAATGGAGAACAAAAAAAAAAAGCAGCACTCAGAGGAGTAGAAAGGGCAGCCAGGTGGTCCAAGCAATCAAGTTGATTGCTTTCATTTACTTTCAATTAATTAAAATATATACAAGCAAGGGGATGAAGTGAAAACATGCCGGGACCGCAGGACATGCCATAAATTTCGGACGGGGGCCACCGCTTTAAATCTAAGTAAATGCCGAAGGGGGCCCACAGTCAGCTGCCATCACTTGGGCAATTTTTTTGCCATATTTTCCAGCTTGAGTCTCATCAGTTTTCCACCTCTCTTGTTCCCATTCCCAGGTGAAATACAAATTTCCACATATCCCGGCCGCATTATTGTAACGGAGCCCAAGGGAATGGTACAGCCGCGCATCAACGTGGAGAAGCATTCGATGCGGCATGTTGTCCTTAATGGCCAAACAACGTTGCCGTGCATAGCTCAAGGACATCCGGTGCCGACATATCGGTGAGTAAAACACAACAACCGCACGACGACGACGCGAAAAAAATCGCAAAAAAAACAGAAACAGAAAACAGAAACAGAAACATCGCGAACCCTGCACATGGACCACTTGGAACACGTGGCCGTGTCCCAGGACTCGGGACACACAGCTGCGGCTCCGAGCGGGTTTTCGGCGGCATCCAAAAACCGCCTCCCGCAGCCGCAGTTGGCGCGCACTTTATGACAATGTGAAATATTTAACGCTCTTGGCAAATACAACAACAAAATAAGCGAAACGAACCGAAAGGCAAAAAAATGCGATGCCCGCAATGTCGGGCAAAAAAAAAAAAAAAAATCATAATAAAAATGTCAGCCAAATTGTCAAAATGTGGAGCGCACGGCGGCAGGGGAATGTCCTGCGGCTCGCCCTGAAGTGGGTCGAATTCGAGGTTAGGGCGAGCCCATCATCAGCGCCGCTCTATGTGATTCTCAAGGGAGCAAGGGAGGTCAGCCATGGATAATGACGGGGATCAGCCCATGATTAGCCCGATGGGAAGGGATTTAAAGCTCAGCCTAGTATTAGTCGCATTTTAAAAATATTAAAAAGTAAATAATAATGAAAATCATGAAATTCTTCTTAACTCCCCCTTACTTTTCTGATAAGGGTAACCTTTTTTCTCATAAAAAATAAACGGCGACAAGTTTAGTTATAAAAGCCATCAACATTTTTAAGATACTCCGCCTCTAAGCCATGTAAAACCTTCAGCTTAAAGTCTCTCCGGGACTTTTTTCGCATACGCTGCATGCTGGCAACTTTGGAGGCATTTTTTTCCGCCAAGAATTTATGCCTTGGGTCCTTTTGGAGTAAGGTTAACAGCTGCCAGTCTTGGACCGCGCGCCTACGTACATCAAGCATGTTTATGGGGGCACTCTCGGAGGGGATTCCCCGGCACAGACAGCGCGAGAGAGACACAAATCAATCAAAAAAGCCAAGCGTCGTTTATGGCCGACAATGGCAAATTGCTTTCTGAAATGCCGTTCAAGTTTTTAGCACTCAAAGGACAAAGCCTGGGCCCCGTTGTATATTGGCCACTTTGGCACTTGGCTCATCATGGCGATTTTCGGGCCCTAAAAGATGCATGCATGGATGGATGGAGGAGCAGGAGGAGGAGGGATATCCCTGCTCCCTGTCCGAGCTGGATGCCATGTAATATGCCATTGTAGCTGACGGTGCTCACGGTTCATGGTTGTCCTACGCTTTTCGTTTTCGCTCTCGAGTCCTTGGAGCTGCTGCTGCTGCTGCTGCTGCATGCATAAAAAATGCGCCCAGGATGTGCCACATCGCGAGAGTGCCTTTCATTTGATGTCTCCCGCTGAGCCGCTGCCGCCAAGGAAAAAAGGAAACCGAAAAGGACGATGACGACAACGCCGCCTTTTCCGAAAAAACCTCTAAAGGATTGCAGGGGAGGCGATGAGTTTTGTTTGCCCCGTGCCCCTGTTGCTGTTGCATTGTTTTCCGAGGACCTGGAGGTCCTGGCTCATAAATGTGGAAATAGTTGGCCATGTTGCTCACTGGCTTTTCTGGGGCTTACTTTTTGTTTTTTTTTTTCTCAGATTTTTTTCACATTTGAAATCCTTTCTTTTCTTGCTGCATAGTTTCGGGCGAGTGAAGCCTTTGTTTCGTCCGAAATTCTTTTGTTTCGTCATCCCGCTTCGATTCGATTCGCTTGCCATATTGATTCAGTTGTTGATAATCACTGACCATATTCCAATTCAACGGCATTTCATATGCAAATAGCTGAGCTGAGCGTCCTCCGAGTACGAGTATGTGCAAGCTTGGCATTTTCCATGATTTTAATTAAGAAATGCCATGCCATTGGCAATGGGCATGCCTTTGCCAGCATCCTCGTCCTCCGTCGTCATCGTCGTCATAAGACGAGAAATGCACTCAAGTGCAATTAAAGCCAAATTAAAATCAATAACTTTCATGGCAAGGAAAAAAATGCAATTGCATGGGGGGCCTTCGGGGGCGAAAGGCGTGGGCGTGGGCGTGGCCAGCCATCAAACAGATTATGACACGCGCACCAGATAAAAATGAAAAAATCTGTTGATTTACGCAATTGGGATATTTTCCGCCTCCACCTCACGCACAGCTGAATGCAATTCCTTTTGGTAAAAAATTCATTCAAAATATAAATGGAAAAAACGGGGCCAAAGTCTATGATGGGAATACTCTTGATAAAAAATAAGTAAGTGGGGAAAAAGAACCTCTGAAAAGGGTATTTAATTAAGGTAAATAGGTTTTATTTCATTAAAAAGTAAAAAGTTTAAAAGGGTAAAAATGGGCACATGTGATTTGATATCTCTTGGAAATGCCCCACAAAGTAGGCAGCAAAAATGTGAATATTGCTTATGAGGGATATTTTATTTTGTAGCATACTTTTAAGCAGCTTTTTTGGAGATTTATTTAGTAAAAAAATAAAATAAAGACAAATTCGTACAGATAAACATTTTTTAGAAAGTTATTTACAAATAACACTAGGTAATCCTTGAAGATCCGCAAAAAGTAAGCTGCAAAAATGTGAATATTGCTTATCAGAGATATTATGTTTTATAGCACACTTTAGGCAACTTTTTCTGAGATTTAAGATTTTAGCAATTACGAAAGTTTATAAAAATAATTTTATATTATTAAAAAACTTCATTTCTGGACATATTTTTAATAAATCCAGGCATAACTTAGAAGACTTATAGCAATTGTATAACCTTATCAACAAAATCGATAAACCATTCGACATACTTTGTATGCAATCACAGAATAAATACCCCTTAAATAAGGCAATGCATATGCATATATATATATGAATAAATCCCCACTCCAGTGGGCGTGGCCCCACTTACTTCCCATCGTTATGCCCACTTAAGTGCAATCATTTTTACGAACTATGGAAATATATTTCATCGGCCATGTGGACTCGACCTGCACAACAACAAGCCAACAATCAGAGGATGCGTGGGCAGCGTGGAAAGTGGAACGGGGAAAGCGAGCGCAGCGAAATTATTGATAATTCAATCGTCATTTCAATTGGTTTTAAAGCCCGGGCCGGGCCCGCGATTGCCACTCGCATTCAACTGTCAAAATCTTGGGCAAATAAAGCGGAAATGAATTTCCCGATCTGCGATTTCCTTTTCCTTTTTTCCCCTCGTCCTGTTTGTCTTTGCCTTTGCCCTTTGTTTGGCCACCGTTTCATCTCGCTGTCATCCTTTTTTTTTGCAGGTGGTTCAAGGAGGAGAACGAGCAGCTGCTGCCATTGCAACTGAGCGAACGCATCACCATCGTATCCGCCGGACTCCTCAAAATCACCAAGGTGCGTAGCCTGAACAGTGAGAGAAATTAGTATTGGGACCTTAAAACTTTAAATATATGATTTATGTTACCTTCATAAAAGAAATATAAAGAAATATTATACGTGGGCTGCTATATATATTTCTGGCCTAGGCAACACTAAGTGTTGTTAGGTGGAATCTGACATTTCCATTGAAAAGTTCGACATTTTTAAGCATAAACGTACTCAGAACGGTTTGACGTACGACTATCATTTGTGTTGTTTACAGTTACTTAAAAAAATCAATTTCGCAAAAAAATGGAATTAACTCGTGAACATTTTCGTGCGATCATTTTTCACAACTTTCGGCGTGGATTATCACGACAAGAGTGCAGCGATGAACTTAAATCTTTGTATGACTATGAAGCACCATCCTATAGCACTGTGAAAAACTGGTACAACGAATTCAATCGTGGCCGACGCTCCCTCAAAGACGAATTCCGCGAAGGTCGTCCAAAAACAGCCGTTGTGCCAGAAAACATCGATGGCGTA
>VNKF01007954.1:0-45539 GCA_008044355.1 Drosophila lacteicornis
GCCAAAACGTCGAATTGATGGGTCATCCGCCGTACAGTCCTGACTTGGCACCAAATGACTTCTTTTTATTCCCTCACATCAAGAAGAAAATGCGTGGTCAACGATTTTCGTCGCCAGAAGATGCTGTTGAAGCATTCAAAAACCATGTTTTTGAGGTGTGTCAATCAGAGTGGAAAAAGTGCTTCGAAAATTGGTTTGAGCGCATGCAAAAGTGTGTAAATCTTGATGGAGAATATTTTGAAAAACAATAAAACTATTTTCCTTAATAAATATTCGTATTTTCATTATTAGGCCAGAAATATATGTAGCAGCCCACGTATTTTGTAGATTAAAAAGAGGGTTTCAGGTCATAAAATAATTAATTAGATTTTATTACGGTTATTATTATACATTTTAAGAGTCATAAAAGTTATAAGGGATTTATTTTTAAAGAATAAATGTAAATTACAGAAACTATATGTCTAAGAAATTAAATAAAAGACACATTTAAATCAAAAAGTAATAATTTAGATTTTATTACAGTAAATATCATACAATTTAAAAGTCTTAAAGGTTATAAGGGATTTATTTCAAGTCAAAAATAAATTAATTAGGTTTTATAACAGTTATTATCATACGTTTTGAGAGTCATAAAGGTTATAGGGGATTTATTTCAAGTCAAAAAGTAATTATTTAGATTTCATTACAGTAATTAAGAGTCATAAAGGGTATGTAGGATTTATTATTATTGAAAACGATATCTGTTTTAAAGAATACATTGAATTTACTGAAGATCTATGTCTATAAATTTAAATGTAATTTTTTTTAAATTGCAGATTTTACAACATTTATTATAAGAGTTTAAACTCCATTAATATTACAAAATTAGGACAATTCCTATTTAAATTGATTTAAATTGCTTAAATAAATGCCATGAGGTATTGGTATTAACAAGAGGTATTAAGAAGAGGTATGTTATATGAGGTATTAACATTTTAGTTATTTAATTTTCCCGATTTATTAGTCAATTCTCTACAAGCCTTATTCTCTTTAAATCACTGACTGCCTTGTCCTATTATCTCCCTATTTAGTAGAGTATTTCTGATTTTATTGCTACCTGGCAAACACAGAGATACTGAACTAGACTCAAACTCAACATTTTCCAGCCAAAGTCGAGCGCTAACGAGGCACCAGCAGCAAATAGGAACAACAACAGCAGCAGCCTCATAAGCAAACAACAACAATTGGCCACGGTAGTCAGGGCATTGATATTGCAATTAATATGCAGCCATACATATATATACACAGATATATAACGTTGCGGATATAGCTATTGGTATATCCATTAGCCCCAGCTAAACCCATGTGTGTGGCCGCCTATATTTTCGGCAAGTTCGTTGCCTCAGTCTTTTGTTTGGGCGCTGCAATCCGTCATAGCGATTATTTGATTTAATTTAGATTCCTTTTGGGCCGAGGGCCCCTGCCAGTTGACAGTTTATCAGCTGGGAAATGTTTAATGTTTCGATATTCTCCTCCCTCCTGTTAAATTTTAGCCCTCCCCTCAGCCTCCCTTAGTGCGCTGTCAGCGAAGGCTTTGACGTCGCCCCGTTGTCGATGCTGTGCAGCGATAAAGTTGTCAAAGCAATTTTTGGCTGGCTAGGAAAAATTTTCAGCTCTATAGGAGCATACAAAGGCACTCAAAAAAAATATATTTAAACAACAAACTTAAAGAAAAATATCAGAAGAGAAGGAATATTAAATTAAATATAGTTTTAAAACAGGTAAACATTTAATTTAAATTTATTTAAGATTATACTTGGGCCATAAATGCACAAACAATTTTGGAAATAATATTTAACGAAAGTAATTCAATATAACTCTTCTTAATGACTTATTTTACACTTATTTGACCCTTATTCAGTTTATTTATTAATTTTAAATATAGTTTTAAAATGTGTAACCATTTTATTTAAATTTATTCAAGTTTATTTAAGATTATACTTTGGTAAAAAATACATAAACAATTTTGGAAATAATATTTAACGCAAGTAAATCAATGTAACTCTTCTTTACAATTTTTTTATTAAAATGTATTGACCCTTATTCGTATTTAAATAAAAAAAATTAAGAAAAATATCAGAAATGGAGGAAACAAGCTTTGATGTATTGAAAATTAGGCATTTGTTTAAATTAAATATGGTTTTAAAGTGGGTAAACATTTTATTTAAAATTATTTAAGATTATACTTGGGTAAAAAGTTCACAAACAATTTTGGATATAATAATTAACGAAAGTAATTAATTTTTTTTACGTTTATCTAAGAGTTTACTTGGGTAAAAAAATCGGAAACAATTTTAAGAAATAGTATTTAACGAAAATAATTCAAGTAATTCAATATAACTCTTCTTTACTATTTTTTTTTAACTTTTTTGAGCCTTATTCGGTTTGCAAATACTTTTTAACTTAGTTAACATTTATCTCTCACCTTAGGACTAATTTCCTCGCAGTGTAGCCTGGCCAAAAGGCAAAGCCACCAAGCCACCAGCTCTCCAGCTGCCTGCTTTTGGGCCTGTTGAATGTCTAATGTCGTGACTCGATTAATGAAATGTTGCAGCCAGCCTGGGAGAGAGAGAGAGAGGTGGAAAAATGCAACGAGAATTATAAAAAGTTATAATAAAAGCATTGACAGTCGCCTAATGGCCGTTTGTTGGCGCTTTGGTGTCAACATGGCCTGGGCCACGTTAATGGATCGGCTAATTAGATATGGGGGTCCAGACCCACATCGGTAATGAAGATGGAAATGAAAGCCAGGAATTTTCCGAGTAATCATCCCATACAGCTTCAGTCAGAGTTGACAGGTCAGCCGGTGTCGAGAGCTTTCCCCAATGGTTGTTGTTGACAAACTCGTCAAAGATCCGCGAGTGGAGTGCATTTTGATTAGCTTAATAATATAGCCATAACTGCGGGCTAACCCCCCACTATCAACATCTTCATAATAAAACAATCAACGCACAATCAACGCCGAGATCAAGTGACTCCATAGACAAAGAGCAGGGGTTTTTGCGGATTGTATTACAGGAGGAAAAAATACTATTTAAGCAAAATAAAGTATGAAACTAATTAAAAATATGTTTTTATGGCTAAATAAAATATAAAACTATTTAAAAATATATTTTTATGGCTAAATAAAATATAAAACTATTTACAAATATATTTTTATTGCAAAATAAAATTATAAAACTATTTAAAAGTATATTTTTATTGCTTAATACAATTTAAAACTATTTAAAAATATATATTTATTGTTAAATAAAATATAAAACTATTTAAAAACACATTTGTATTCCTTAATAAAATATAAAACTATTTAAAATTGGCTACTTAGACACCAAATTAAAATGTTCTATAAGAAATAATTACTTTTCCGCGAATTATCTTTCTTTAAAAATGTAAAAACGTAGTCTAGGAAATATTTAAAGTATTATTAGGGCGTCAGTTAATTTATTTCCTAAACCTTAAACTATTTTTTAAGTGTACCTACTCTATCCTCCAGCAGCCTCATCTCCAGGCTCTTCTCCCTTGGTGTCTTGCTTAAAGTTGGCATTTCCTGGCAGTATAAGCGTTAAATTGAGAGGTCAACAAAGTGCTGGCTGGTGTGTGTACCTCTGTGTATCTTATTTTCTTTTCTTTTCTGTGTCTGCGTGCGTTTCCTGTCTAGATTCCCGCCGAATCCGAATCTTTCGGGGCCTGTGCCAAAGTAATTGATGTGCGCGCTTGACCTGTGGGAGGGAACATATTGCAGATAATCTGCAAGGCAGACAATTGCCTCAATGAATTTTTTATAAGCCACCGCACGCTGAATAAATGCTTGGGCCTTTTTCATCGAGCCCATCCACGTGAAATGTGGCCCATTGTCTTTGGATCTTTGGATTTTGGGATCGCTGGATCTTTCGATCTCTGGCAGCTCTCAAATATTTATTACAGCATTTATTAAACGCTTTTCACAAATCGACAAACACTTTGACAATGAAAGAAAACCCCAAAAGCCAAACTGAAAACCGAAAATTCCACGCACCGCAAATTAGTCGAGCTGAGTGAGACAAAACAAAAGGCATCTTTGGAAATCGAACTCGAACTCGGACAAACGTGGGCGTTCTTCAGATTTATGTTGAAAAGATACAAGCAGAGCCACAAAAGTGATACATGAAAGCTGCAGAGGATTGGATGAGAGCTTTGAGATTAAATCATTGATAGTTGGGAATTTAACTTTTGCTCTTAAAGTTTTATATGGAAAATATATTACTTTAAAGTCCAATTCATCTTGGAGGCCTTTATATAGCTTTGTATCATCCTAAGAAAGGTTTTAAATATTTAAAGAATTTTTATTCAGCAAGAAAATTATTAATTATTTACTGAATGAAAAATGTATATTAGAAAATATTGAATGTCTTGTTTTTATATTTTCAAAATTATAAATAAATATTTAAAGATGGGTTTTTTAAGCAAGAAAATTATTAATTATTTACTGAATGAAAAGCTTTTATTATAAAATATTGTATGGCTTGTTTTAATATATTTTTAAAATGTAAATAAATATTCAAAGAATTTATTTTTTTAACAAGAAAATTATGAATTATTTACTGAATAAAAAACTTTTAATATAAAATATTGTAAGGCTTGATTTTATATTTTTATTTCATTTATATTCAAAGAAAATTAAGATAATTAAAGTGTTATTCATCTGGTAGGATTTTGCTTTAATTTTTCTTACCCTTAACAAAGTTTTACAAATTTAATACATTTTTATTTCAACCAAAAAAAAATTATGAAAAAACGTAATAAAGCTTTCTTTTAGTTTATCTTACGTTATTCCTTTCCCTTCTTTCATTTCTATTCAACATAAATTCCTTAAATAATAAAATTCTCCACAAACCCCATCTTAAAATTCAAAATTTCCTCAGTTTCCACACGTGAATGATCTAACGAGCGCTCATAAATATTTGATATGAAAAAAATTCAAATAAAATTGATACGCATCATTTGAAAACTCATCACCAGCAACAGCGGCAGACTTTTGGATGGGAACAACGTGATCTCAGTCAGTCTTCAGTCAGTCAGTCTGGGCTCTTGTCTTAAATGTTTTGGGACCGCAGGCTTATTTGTTTTGCCGGTGGATATGTATTTTGGGATTTGTTAATTAATTAGTCGGGGTTAATGGGCTGCCATTAATAAAAACGCTTATTTATGGCGCTAAAAATACAAAATGCTACAGCACCAACCAAGCTCCAGCAGAGACCCCACAAAAAACTTTCTCTCCAAGTTGTATAACTCTAAAAAAAAACCCGGCAACTGAGACCCCAATTGGTATGGAACACAGAAATATGAGGCCTACAGATCTCCGAGATTTTCAGATATGAATTATGCTCGGCATGTAGAGAGAGAGGTTCGCTCGATCGACACCCAGAAAAAGTCTTAATTAGCTGCGCGCCGTTTTGGCCAAATTGCCTCCCTCATTGCGAGCGGCCAACGTTCACTTCTCGCCCAAGTTTGGCTATCTCTGTGAGCCGACTTGATAATGATGAAGGCTAAAACCGAAATAGAAATGAACCAAATGCAGGGGCTACGGGTTCCCATGATAACTCTCCTTGTGGCCCGTTGGCATTGCAATTGTCTTGCCAACAACCTGTCCGAGAACTGGCCAAAATGGAGCCCCACAGATCGAGCTGCGATATCCGGATAGCCGGGATAGGCCAGCGCTCGAGTCCAGAATGGCACAAATTTCATTTTCATTGTCCGCCACCGCCGCCGCCGCTCATTTCTGGTTTTTAATAATTTTAATTAGTGATCGCTTATCGCCGATTATGTCAGTCGTCGCCGGAGAGGAGAACAACCCACACAGAAAGCAGAGTTGCAGCGAGTTGCGTGCCTCGAATTGGATCCGCAAACACCGGCACCTTTTCACACCAGGAATGGCTTGGACAGCCTCGGCAACGAGAGGTTTAGTTTCAGGTATACAGAGAAAGAAATACAAGTCTGAAAAGGGGCTGAAATTGAAATCAAGACACTTTTTACGATGGTTGTGTGATTTATTGAATCAAAATTCGACTCTACGACTGTTACATCCAATTCCATTTTGCTTTAAAATATATTTGTTCCAATGAAAGCTTGCTTTTTCTTCTGCCTGAGAAATAATAAATACGTAAAAATTAATAAATAAAATTCTTAACAAAGGAGTAATGTTCTTACCTTATGTTTCACACTAATGGCATTTTTTAAAAATTAATTTTAATCAGCAACAGCCACCTCCCCAAAAGCCAGGACCACTTGCTCCGCACCAGGAGTTGAAGGGACCATTGTAGGGTCCAAAGCAGGGATCGTAGAAGCCGCTAGGACCACTACCGCCACAGGGACACAGGGCGGCGCAAGGATAGCAAGGAAAGCTGCACATGCTGGGTTCACAAAAATAAATCTAAGGTAACAATTTCCTTGATAAATAATAACTTACATTTTTTACTTTTTGCAGGAAAAAAATTTGGAAAAATAAATTTTAATTTTGGATTTTATTTTAGTTCCGTAACAGTCCGAAGAGTTCGAATTTCAATGTTCAACTGAGCTCTAGGTGTGGCGAGATCAGGCAGCAAAGGAAAATTTAAAGGCAAGGACTACTGGGTTTGGAAATAATTAAAATATAGAAAAAGGCAAGGGCTACTTGCAGGCTTTGTTTGGAAATTTTATTAAAAAATAATTCCAATATTAAATGAAGACTTTAAAGTGTATAAATCCCTCTTGCTATATTTTTTCTCTGTTTAACTTCAACTCCATCTGTCAAGCGCTTTTCCAACACCATGTGGGCAGCATTTAATGTCTTTGGCTACTGTCTGCCTTTTCCCCCTTTCCCTCCATCACCTTTGTCTGACCATAATGGAGTGTGACTAATTAATAAATTAATTTCGTCGCTGTCTCATTTGTAATTTCAATTTGTCTAATAGGATTTCATGTTTTGACCATTTTCGGTTCGTCGTCGTCGTCGGTCAGAAAAGCGCGTTTTATGTCTTTAGTTTAAGACGGCTTAGGCCTCTCGATAAAGCAATTTGTACAATGCGCCTAATTAAGCGTGAAGTGGCGGCTTTACAGGGTGTCAGAGTGTCAGGGAATGTGGGCGCTAAATAAAGTCCTAAACTATGTCCAAAAAATACCTCATTTTTACATAGTTTAAGATGGACTGTGAGAAGTAGCGATCGTGTGAACAGCGATCTTCATTTAAATAATGCCCTAAGATTGAGTGTTAACATGGGTGGGAGTTAAATCTGAGGTTTAATGATTGATAAGTTAGGAAAAAAGGTTAGTTTATGTATGTAAAAGTTAAACAAAATTAAAGCGAGTTAGATTTGTAAACTTACTAAAAGGTTAACTGGGGAAATCCATCCACCAATTAATCAAAATACTGAGACTAAAAATGTTCTTTTTTAGATTTAGATTTAGATTTATTTTATTTAGTATCCTGACGCTACAAGTATAATACGTTTAAATTATTGCGTCAGTCACAAAAAGATGTCATAAATTATTAAAGATATCTTAATATTAACAAGATTTATTTGACTTATTTAACTAATGATTTAGGAGTTATATTATTTATAATTATATAAAAGTGTATTGTATTTGTTTTATTACTTTAATTACTTCTTAAAATCTTTTAATATTCTTCCTAAAATTTCCTACATTTTTCCCTATTTTCCTAAATATTTATATAACCAACCTCATTACCCTGAAACCTCTAGGTACCCAAAACTTTGTCACACTTATTTTTGCTGTCCCCTGAAAACAATTTATTGGAGAATAAACGAGGACAAGAAACAGACAACGAACATCGACAGGCAGCCGCTGCTGCTGCTCCGGCTGCCGCTGGAGACTTTCGAAACCAGAAGACAATCCTATCCAATCTGCGGCTATATCTACATATCTGTCAACTCCGGAGGAGAACAGACGGCGACAGGCTCTCTGGGATATATCATATCTGGCAATTTAAGCGTTTAATCACGCGTAGACATTTGGGCGAGATAAATCCCGAGAAACAGAGAACAAAGAGAGCAAAACGAGCAAGAAATAAATAAAGAGACCCAGCATAAAAAGTAATTACAGGCACACGATGTAGGCAAAAATAAAGAAAAAAATAAACCAGAATCAGGCCAGCAAGAAGAGAGGAAAAAAATGTATAAAAAATACACAACAATTGCTGTGACAAATCTGCAATTTTTATTACCGTTGTGCCGTGGCCTGTGTTCCTGTTGCCTGTTGCCTGTCAGCCTGCAAAATGATCGAAGAGTCGCATATGAAAACGCGAAGCAATTGAGATTGATGGCAGCCAGGCGGCAGGCAGCCAGCCCCTGCAAGGGGGGCGTGGCAGGCCGTCAGTCAGCGCTCTTGTCTTTGCTCTTTTTTTTTTCTGTATTTTTCCAGCATTTTTTTTTTTTCTCGCAGGGCCATTTTGCATTTGGCGCGACTTTTACATGAAAATTACAAACTACTGGCAACACACACAGGGGCAGGCACACACAGAGATTATTTTACCTGCGTAGGTTGAGCTGTGGTTTTTGAGGGCACGCGAGCTGCGAGGGGGGAATGGGGTCTGGGAGGGGGTGGCACATGCCAAAGACTGCGAAAATTGTGTCGCCAATTGCTGGTGGCACATGCATATATGGCCAGCACTGAGAGAAAAGTTACCCCACTTAATACCTCATATATAATCAGCGTTAAATAATTTAATTTGACTCAAGAAAGATTTCTTGGATTTTATTCTACATTTATATATTTATTTTATATATTTTATTTTAAGCAAAGGCAAAGCACAAATTTAATGATATTCTTAGGAAAACCATATGTTATGTTTATTATATACAAAGGAAAAGTTAGTTAGAATTTATTAAAACTTGATAAATAATTTAATTTACTTCAAGAAATATTCATTTGATTTTATTCCATATATTATCTGACTTTAAGTAATTATTTGACTTCAGGAAAATGAGTTAGATTTTCATTTTATATATTTTAGAAAAAGGCAATGCACAAATTTAATGATATTCTTAGGAAAACCTTATGTTATGTTTATTTTATATTAAGGATAAGTTAGATAGAATTCATTAAAACTTGGTTTATTTTTAAAAAATACATTTATAATGTTAGAATTTATTTGATGTCCATAAAATGTTCCTTATTAAACGAAAAAGTCCATCAAATCCTTCCTTTTGGAAAAATGAAATTAATCAAATGAATATTAAGGTTATTAAAATATTTATTAGTTTAAAGCAATTGAAATGTAATAATATAATACAGCAAAATATCTTTCTGTATTCTGCATAATAATATTAAATTTTAAACGCTCTAAACTGATATATATATTTTATATTTATGTATTTATGTAATCAATTCAATTTCATTTCATTTTTCCAAAAAAAGACTACATATTTATAAAAACATTTTCTAAGATGTATTATTCTTTAACAATACAATTTTATAGCAATTTGTAAATAGGCGCAAAATATTAAAAAAATCTAAAAATACAAAGGAAAATGTTGTAAAAATCTAAAAATATGACAAATATACAGTACGTTTTTTTAATATTAATATTATTGTTCTAAATTGTTTATTTCTCTATTTTTTTTTTGTTTCGGCCTAATTTTTCCCAACTTTGTGTTCCTTATTTTCTTATTTTCCGAAATATTACAGAATAGCACTTTGTTTTCTCCCAGTTCCTTGAGTGACGCATGCCGGCGAGTGCCAAGCTCATGGAATTCATGATCAATGACTAGACACAGATACACACACGCACACACACACACTTGGCACACACACGACATGCCACAATCATAAACAAAATGGAGCAGGAGGGAGACGGAGACAGAGGCACAAATTAATGAACACTTTGGCTGACATTTTAAGGACAAGTTCGTCGGCTGCGGTTTTTCGTGTTTTCCACAGCGGGTGAACACTGTACAGAAGCGAGGGGGGGCAAAGGGTGGTATATACGATTTAGGAGCAACCCAGGTTGATGGCTTATGCAATTGGACAGTGAGTGATTGGGAGCAGGCAATGCTAATGGTGATATAGTATCTGCTGTCCATTCGAATTGGAAGCGGCTTAAAGGATTGCCGAGAGATTAAAAACGGTTGCTGAAAATATCTTAAAAAGGCGATAAACAAGACAGGATTATTGAGTTAAAGAGCTCTAAATAAGCTCACCGAATAGCAGGAGAGATAGGCTAAGCTTGAGATCCCCTTGAAAGGGGATTATTGCGGGTAGTAAAAGTGGGGCAAGTAAGTAAGTAATATAGAAATAAATTAAATAAATAAATAAATATATAAAAAATTCCCTAAAATATTAAGAAGGATATACAACAAGTTTTTAAGTAAGAGAATATCTTAGGGAACAAACCTGGTATCCCTTAAATATAATATATATTTGCTACAACCCATAATAATATCCCCTGTGAGAGCTACAGATACAAAGATACAAATCATTACTAGTAATTAAAGTAGGGCACTTCGTAAGTAATGTAAAAATAAATATAATAAATATAAGAGCCATTCATAGATGGTTAAGATTATTCCCTAAAATATTTTTAAGTATGAAAATATCTAGGAAACAAACCTAGAAGCCCTTACATATAATATATATTTTCTACAACCCATAATAATATCCCCTGTAAGTTCTACAGATACAATCTTGTAATAAACATCCTTGAGCTGGCTTTGATTGGTTTCTCTGCGCTTTTCCTTGCTTCTTTCCAGCTCCATCTCAAGCTGCCATCTCCCACCTTCCACATCAAGTGCAACCCACTCACAACTGGCACAAGGACAGCACAGTTGCCGCTGGAGCTCTAGCTACTAATTAACTGGCTAACCGGCCTGACTCTTTGGCTTTGCGTTGGTGGCTGGCTGGTTGGCCTAAGGTCTCCGAAGGGAGAGCTTAGCTTGTATGTAATTCAATCAATTGAAAAACAACAGCAACTGCTGCAGCAACTGCCATTGACAATTGGGGCCAAGACACGAGACAACAGAAAAACAGAGGAGAAGACAGGCGGCGACCACTACAAGGGTCACCTAATCAATGGGTCTGCCCGATGTTGCAGCAACATGTGCTGCAGATGTTGCTGCTGCTGCTGTTGTTGCTTCTCTTGCAGTTGTCAATAGAAGCGATTTGAAATTGTTGCACATTTCCCGTGTGTGCTGTGTGTATGTCACTTACCTGCTGCAACTCGAAATGCGAGTGGGTGTTGTTGTTGAGTTGCTGTTATTGCGTGTTGCTGCTGCTTGCTGCCTGCTGCACAACAGGAACTGCAACAGCAACTGCAACGGCTAGTGTCAAGTGAAACGACAAACGACAAAAGCAACAGCAACATATTTTCAATGAAGTTAATGAGCTTATTTATTGATAGCCAAGACAGCAGAACAGAAACATGTATTTATGACATTTTACTGAAAGGGAAAAGAAGTCAAGGAGGTACTAGAAAAAATATAAAAAATGTATGCCATTAAAAAAGAAACATAATGAATGATTTTTCAAAATATTTAAGAAAATGAAACTAAGATAACAAAAGCTTATAATAAATAATTAATAATATATATATGAACATTAAAGGTTCAAATAAGGTTAATATTTTCTTGAAATGTAAAGATTAAGGTACAACTTTAAGATGGAAGCCAAGATACAAAATAGGTTAATAGTCCTTAAGTATAAAAGTATTTTATTTAGAAATTATATGGTTCCAAATTAATATTAATTTAAGCTTGAGAATGTTAATTTGGGTTCAAGAATGTAATGCCAGCACTCTTAGGGAATAATTTAATAGAAAACAAAATTTTTAACATTTTATTTTCTCATTAACCAATTTTATAAGGTCAAATTTAAGTAAAGTTATTAAGCCATTAAAAGCTGATAACAGTCAGGGATATATATAGAAAATACTATTGAAATAAAAACAAATAAAACAGAGCATTGAAAAATAATTATTATATAAAAAACTATATTCTATTAACTACATTTGAGCACTTAAAAATATTTTAAGTATAAGAAACTACACTTTATTTAAAGCTATTGTAAGCTAAAATGTAGTTATTACATTTTAGCTTACAATAGCTTTAAATAAATTTCCAAATATTTAAGCAATGTTTTCTTAAAAGAAAATTTACCTCAAAATTAAAAAAAAAGGTAAAGATACACCTTTATAATATTTTAGCCCAAAGAGAAATGGAACCAGGAAATTAGAAAGAAAAGCTCATCCTACAGAATCTCCCATTAACGATCACCTAAGGCCGGGGCTGCTGCCTGACTTAATTTGACAAGCTCTTTCGGAGCTTCACTCACGATTCCATTTTCGGCCAATGCCTGCCATTTAGCAATTTGGACGTTTATTTCTTTGGGCCATAAATCAAAGCCGGACAAACGAAAGTAAAGTGTGCAATGTAATTACAAATTAAAGGCACTGGCAGCCAAATGGCGGCAGACAAAAACTATTGGCGACATTGCGAGGCGATTTAATGAAAAGCGCGCGGCCATTGGGAAACGAATTTTGAAATTATATAAAATGGCACACAAAACACAAAAAAAAAAATTAGAAAACGAAGGGGAAAACAAATCAAAAAGCTTCAGTTTTCGGGGGAGTGGAGAGAGAGAGAGAAAAGAAAATTAAAGTCACGGTTTCTAGCGTGTAAAGTGTGCGGCGGCGGCGATATTGCTGACGCTTACACTTTAAATGCAATTTTTTTACATTATAATAAAAGGATTTATGGGAAAATAATATATGTAGGCTTATCTGGACAGACGGCAAATTTTTTAGAGCTAACGAATATATTTATTTAAATTTTAATCAAATTAATATCTTTTTTAGTAACTTGGTTTACTGTAATAGTGTTTAATTGATGATTTATTTTCAAAGAATAATATTTACTACAACGCAGAAAAAAGTGTTTTTTTAAAATATTTACATTTTGTAAGAAATATTTATAATTTGTATTTTATATTTATAGATTTTTATGTATCCTTTTAAATAAATAAGTAATAGAATATTTATATTTAGTTTTTTCAGAGTGTTCTGCTTCAGAGCTGATGTTGCTGCTGTTGCAGCGACACTTGCAGCAGCAGCAGCAGCAACAATCAGCCAAACGGTAGAATGTAAATGTCTTTCTGGCCAGGATCGTTGTTATTGTTGCTGCTACAGTTGGTGCCACAAAATCCAAATTGCTTGGCAGCCATCGACAAACAACAAACAAAAGCAACGGGCCAGCAAAAAACTAAGAAAAAAGCAACCTGCAACCTGCAACTACATAGCTGCAACTTGCAACTTTGCCTCATCAATTGATTAAATTTGCAACAGCCACAGATCGTCGTCGATGCCTTTCACTTAACAGTGCACGATTTTTATTTATTTAGATTTAGATTTAATTTTTAGCTCAGCCCCGATGCCTTCTCTCTCTCATTTTCCTGCCAAAAGTAATTTGTTCACAGAGAAAAATATAATAAAAATTATTTATCAAATGGTTGGAAGGATTTATAAAGGAAAATAAAAGTGCAGCCTATTAAAATTTAATTGAAACGGAATAGAATATTACAAGTAATCTTTTAGCAAAGGATTCCCCTTAAATACCTTTAATTACCTATCTCTGCATTTTATCACACTGAGTTTCCAGAGTTTTCCCGGAGAAAAACGCATCCGAACGCAGCAATTGAAATGTTTGTGGTAACGCGTTGCGGAAAATCTACAAACAATAAGCATGTTTTTTCGGTTTTTGGCCATTTTCGGGCATTGCAAGAGACCACAGAGCAGCGAGCACCTCGAGTTAGATAAAATCTAGCCGGCATTTGTTGGCCTGGCCACCAACAAAGTCGTCGCCATTGTTGGCAAACGGCAGTCAGGTGTTGCTTTTATTGTTTTACAATCACCACCGACCAACAGCGAACAGCCAACAGCTAACAGGCCGTAAAGGAGGAAGAGGAGCCTTCCCATCGATATTGGCCAACTTTCACAAGCAAATCTCGGCAAAGGCAATGTCGGGCCATAAAAGCGCCCCAGCGCAGCGCAGCCAGGCACAATTCAAATAAAATGAAAATAGAATCAAATAAACTTTTCTCTGTGCCAAACGGCGAACAAAAGGCCAGAGTGAAAAATGTGTACATATAAAAAAAACTGCAAGCTGCAAGCTGCAGACTGCAAACTGCCAGTCGGGTCATAAAGAAAGCCCAGGGACAGGGAGTCGCGAACCTGGCCAACACAGGCCAAATGCAAATTTATCCAGCCTTCCAGAAATCCCCATAAAATATAATAAATAAAAAAAAAGCAAGCCCAGGCTGACCCAAAACAATGGACGGCACTGTAAGGCATCGATGCCGAAGTGTTAACCGATTGTCCCGATACGCGAGGATTGATAGTCGCAAATCGCCGAAGGACAATTGATAGGATTGCCGTGGATCTCTTCATTACCCTTCGATCTTTGATTTGAAGCGGGCATTTTTGTTTGGAATTTCCATATGTAGGTTCTCTCGGTTCTCTCTTTTTGGCTTTTCTCACACACATCCACTTGAACTTGGCTAATTGGGAGCCGGAAAGCCGAGGGCCCGCCAGCTGCCCCATTTCGAGAACCTGCAACGTGCTCCCCCAACAACAGCAACGAGAACATCTCTAACTGCCCATCAAATAAATCAGCAGCAGGACGCACATGCAAACACGTCGGCTTTTACACTGAAAAGAAATTGTGGGTGCAAAAAAACAGGCATAGAAAAATTCATAAATATGTAAGGTTAGGTTCGATTAAGAGGGTTGCCAGGGCACTTATTAGGGTGAAGCATTCCGTGCGGCTGAGCTTGAGTAAAGGAGTTACGTAAATTATGATGACAGATTTTTGCCCGAATAATTCTTCTGGTTATTTGCTAAGAACTTTAACTCTACATTGTGTAAGCATTGATTGAATAATAACTATGGCATAGTATAGCCTTTTTAGCATTTTGTAAAAGTATGTAAATATGAATTTCCGCATTTATGGCCATCTTCCACTGTGTCGATTTGAAATAAAATAAGATTAATCAAAATTAGGATTAAGAAATGAGAAGACTACGGTCACACTACGATTTGGAAAACGAAAAAAAACACATTGAAAAGTTAAATCAAGAAAAATATATCACCAAAATAAAAAATAATCTATATAAAAACCACGATAACAATTGCATATATTTTATATTTCATTTTATAGTTTAAAGTCCATAAATGATCTTTTGGTAACCTATTAAACCTTCACCCTGAATTATTTGTTAACAAATTTGTATGTATAATCTTTAAGAAACTTTAATATTAAAAAAAAAATTGAAGCAATACAAATTTAAAATATATGATATATGCCTAAAAATGTGGCTTGGGAAATTTTATATATAAACTTATCTTGATTTTAAAAACCAAAAACCATTATATTTTTTCCCTGTGTAACCTTCTTTCATCCCAGCAGTCAAGCGGCACCAGTTAGCGGTGTCCAATTTGCTTTTTTTTTATTTTTCGGCCATCTCAGTTATCAGAGTGCGCGTTTTAATGAGTTCGAGTACGTTTTATGAGCGAAAAACTCTTGTGAAATCCGACGGAACGCGAACGCACCAAAGTGGAATGCACACAAAAATGTTAGAATCTCGCCGCGGCGATAAAACTTTCGCGAGTAAAAATGAGACACAGACAAAAAAAAAAAAAAACCGAAAAAAGAAAGAAGCACTCGAGACGCGACCGAGGAGAGCGGCTGCTCATCATAATCAACTGGAATGGCGATGGCGTCGGTCTTATGATGATTGTGATTGGTGTCGCCACCTCACCTCATCTCACCTTTTATTTTCTTTGGACCTAAGTTGGTCTGGCACGTACGCAAAGCAAAACGCAGAGATACAAAGATACAAAGATACTGCAGATACTGAGATACCAAAGGCAGAGTTCTCTGGTACGTGGCACGTGAAATATGTGCAGAATGACTGCGGGAAATGGTGTGGAATTCATGAATGAATGCGGAATGCGTTCTGAATGAATACGGTCCGGAAAATAAGGAGAGGGAAATTCTCACGAGAGAAAGAGGAAAAGCTATGGGAAATTGGCAAAGAAGCAGCGCCACAAAAGTATGCCAAGGGATTTATAATTATTAAACGAAGAGTTTAAAGCATACTTGTAGGCGGCCATGGGATCTATTTCATTATATTCCCTTTGATTATTGGTTAATAACTAGCTGCCCACTTTTGTAAATCACACAAAATTCCACAAAGCAAATAACCTAAAATTTCCTTTGTACACAAAATGACCCCCATTTATATAAGACTTAGAACAAACGACGGCGAACTCCTCAAAGTGGACCGTAAATGGCTGCAACCGATGGCCACAATTTGGAACATGCTGAAGATGGAGTCATCCGATTCAAATGAAGTAATACCCCTGCCCAAGATTGATTCCAAGCGGACACTGAAACTCCTTATAAAATGGTGCAGCTTGACAATGCATTTTCCAGACGATCCCGAAGTATCCGAGGGCGTTCATATTCTAAGGGGATTAATCCGCGACGACGATGACCTTTTGAAGCTCGTCATGGCAGCCAACTATCTGGAATTGCATAGTCTATTGGAGGCCTGTACCCAGCGCCTGGCTGATATCATCCACAGCTGCAAGAATGTCGATGCGTTGCGGCTGCGGTTTAATATTGAAAGCGAGGAAGAATGAGTTGAGGGAACAGAAGAGTCCATTATGAACGCCTTAGTCCAGATTGGGGATCAACTAGAAAATGTCTCAGAAATTGAAATTGTCAATTCGGAACTAAGTAATAAAAATAAAAGAAAACACTTTTTAAAAAATAATACAAATATTTTTTAGCTGGGAAAATTATGTTGTAATGGTACATTTATGAATCCAGATTCGTGTTCAGTAGAAAAAGATATTATATTATATTATATAATATAGTATATATACTATATATTGTTTCTGAAATACTTTTTAGTTAATTAAGATACCTAAATATTTTTCTTAAATTTCTGATAATTAGAAATCTTATATCTTTCCCGAAATACTTCTAAAATAGCTAGAATTGTAAAGAATAAATGTGATATTAATTATTAAAAAAAAGAAAACTCTTTTTAAAAAATAATACACAAAATGTTGGCTTGAAAAACCATGTCGTGATGGTTCATTTATGAATCCAGGTTTGTGTTCAGTCAAAAAATATATCAAATATTGTTTCTGGAATATTTTTTAGGTAAATAAAATATATAATTTTTTTCTGATTTAGTCCTTAAAATTCATTAGTCGAAGTTCGCATTTCTGATAATTTTTCTGGAACATTTCTTAGTTAAAAAAATATAATATAGTTTTCCTGAAATACTTTCTCTCTAAAATAGCTGGAATTGATTTTTCAAATAATAATAACACTTCCATTTTGTAAGTAATTAAATCTTTATTAAATCTCAATTTGTCGGTGATTATTATTCAATATTTTTTCTGGTTTTCTTTGTATTTTCTCTGTTCATGTGATCTTTTAGTTTTTCGGTTTCTCTGTTTTTATTCTTCGTTTTATTTTTCATCCAAAAACTCTCGCTATGCTTATTCCGCTACTTTACTTAACTTCCTTACTTCGCATTTTAGCAAATTTCACAACGTTTTTTCTCTGTGTTCTGTGGTTTTTCCCTTTAGCGGCCTTGGCCCAAAAACTTTCTTTTCTTTCTCCAATGTTTTTTATTCTTTGTGTTCTTAGTTATTGCTAAAGATCTCTTTTGTTTGTTTTTGTTTCGTATTTATTATTTTGTTTTGCTCGATGCAACGGCAACGGCAAAAATTGGCAAAGATGTGTCGAAAAATAGGGAGTAGGAAGAACCAATGGCAGAAATGAAAACTGGTGGGGATCGAGGAGGAAATGCGCCCTGCTGTAATGCGAAAGTCGGTTCTAGATAGCTCGGGTTTCGCGGTTCGTATCCGTTCGGTTCATTCTACGTTTTCTTCTTTTTTTTTTGTTGTGCAAGGAGTTCGTTTAAGGGGGTCGAAACCGACAACGAGGACTCTTGCTTGGCTCTTCTGCAATTCTTCTGCTGTTAAGACTTGTTCTGGTTCATTTTCTGGTTGTGTGGTGTACCTTATAAATCGCTCCATAGAAAAAGTGTAAACTATGCTATCCCATATTGATAGAGTTGTATAGCTTCAGCTACGTCTCTGCTTCGTCTCATATAAATAGGTGTATACATAAATGAATATATATACATATATATATTCTGCCCGTTTTTGTATAGTCATTAAATATGTATAATTTTATTTATTCCGTTTTGTCCGTTTATATATATTTGTTATTTATATATGTATATATGCAATTTATATTGCTTAACTTTTGACAATGCAACGCTTTGAAGCAAGAGGCAGACATAGAGAGAGATTCAGATTCAGTTTCAGTATCAGTTGGATTTTAAAATCCCTCCTTTTAGAAATATGAAACTTGCAAAGGAAGCGCCACTGTATCATTAAACTAATACGTTTAATTAATCTTTTGCTTTCGAAATAAGTTGCTTCGTTTAATTTAATATGCTGTGTCTGTAATCTGTATCTGTATCTTACTAAGTGTCCTTTGAAACGGAGTTCATTACGTTACGTTACGTTTACTTTAGTTTTAGTTGTTACGTTTATGTTTTACGTTCTTTAAGTTTAAATATTCACGAGCACGCGCGAGCATTTCAATTTGCATTTTTGCCTCAAAATGTACAATTTGCTTGGTTTGGTATTTTTCTTTATATATTTTCTTCATGGTTAAGTTTACTATGTGGAATGCTTGGGTAAAATGTTCAGTTTCCGCTTTTCCCTGCTCTCTTACAAAATAAATATTCATCACTGATGATGCTGATGGTTCCATCTGTTTCCGAACTCTGTACTCTGTCTCTAAAAAGTTTTTACGTTACGTGACTTACGTCTTAAGATGTATGCTTTCATTCTTTTTTTTTTTGTTGGTTATTTACCATTTTCTCGTCTCTAAAAAACTTCATTCTGGGTCCAACTTGCTTCAGTTTATTTTTCCTGATATTTTGTTGCCATTTATTATTAGAATTTTGTGGTTTTCCATTATCCCTCCTTTATTTTTCAGCTTGAGCATTATTGCATTCTCTCCTTCCTATCTCTCTCTCCACGATAAGTTTTAGATTTCTACGCAAGTTTTCTTTGGCGATATGTATGTACATGTGTTTTTCGGGGGAAATTCAACCAAGGAAACTAAAAAACTCAAAAAACCAAACTCAATAATAAAAGTGTCTTTCGAAAAATTAGAATTTATTTTTCCGTATTATCGTTTATATATAGATATATGTGGTAGATGGTAGATCTAAGTGTAATGTGTTGTTTTTGTTTACGTTTAAGCTTTTTACAATAATGTAATTATAAGTGTAAAACATAATATTTTCCGTGTTTTCTCTTTCTGTTTATGTGTTGTGTTCTCTCTTTTTAGTTGGCTTAATACAAAAATTAAAAATGTATGGAAAGCAACAGTAAGTTTTAAATTAACGCCTAAACTTTAAAGAATTTTTTATCAGCTTGCTCTTTAATTTATTTTAAATCGAATATCATTTGTTTAATTTTATATAATATAATACATAATTGCCTTGACTGAAGCGACTTAACATTTCTACAAAAGACGAATTGATATTTTGATTTGCGTTGTGAAATTGGCTTGGATAGATCGAACGAATTTTATTTACACACAATTAATTAACAAATAAGGAGAGAGTGGAAACATAAAGGACTTAAAATTAGAAAACTCTCGCAATGATCAACAGAAACCTATATAAATTAATTTTTATCAATAATTTTCTTGAATGTGGCCTTTCTTTCTCTCTTTCTTTTATTCCTTCTCTCTCAAGTTTCCTTCTACTCTTCGTTTCTTCTCCTTTTTTTTGTGTATTTTTTTCGTTTATTTTATATTTTGCATTTCTCTCTTCTCCTCTAGTTTTTGTTGTTGGCTTAATTTTTTGCTTTTAAATATTTGTTGACAATTTGATGCTGCATAAAATACAATTGTTGCTTGGGTTGCTGCTGTAATTTGCTGGAAAGTTGCTGCCATTGCAATCGTCATGGCCTATGGAATCTGCAAGAGGGAGAGAAAAAGTTTTGATTAGTTTTTTGTTCGGACTTTGTTGGTTAATGGAAAAACAGTGTTGGCTCTGGGAGAGAAGGGAATATATTTAAAAAAATGTTAGAGCCTCATGCGATAAAGGAATTATATATAAAAAAAAAAAATATTAATTAACTTGTATTCCTTAGCTTTTTATATTAGTTTAATATTTTTAGTAGAATATCTATTCTTAATTACACTTATTAACATTCTATGGCTTGCAATAAATCTATAATTGAAAATAAAGCTAGCTAAAGAATATTTAAATCGCTAATAACTTTAATTATAATTTTTTTAAGCCTACAATTTTATTAGTTAAGTTCTTTATCGACCTATTGCATAAATAAAATAAATTCCCCTATTAACAAAATTATTTTGATATTTTAAGTAGTATTTCTTATCATAATTCGACTTAAAAAAATCCTATAGCTCCCTAAAAATTATTTATTTAAAAATCAAGCTAACTAAACCATATTTAAATCGACAATACATATTTATTATTATATTATATATTATTATATATTATATTATCTGAATTTATATTATCTAAATTTTTTTAGCTAACTTTTTCCTACATAAAATAAATTTCCTGATTTTTAGCCATCTTTTCGTGGCCACATGGACTTAATAAAATCCTATGGCTCGCAATAAATCATAAATTAAAAATCAAGCTAACTAAAGCATATTTAAATCGATAATAAATGTAAATATAATTTTTGTAAACCTGAAATTATATTAATTAAAATTTTGTAGCCATCTTTTTCCTACATAAAATAAATTTCCTGACTTTTATCCATGTTTTCATTGCCACATTGACCATCACTTTATGTAAATCCCAAATACCCCGCGACACTCATCTAATTTAACTCTTTAAAAATAAAGTGCAGCGGCCACACACAAAATCCAAAAGCCATTACACACTCCCTCGCCGTCGCCGAAAAATAAACCCTGCCAGAAACTGCAATGGAAATAGAAATGGAAATGGGGGCCGCCATCCGCCGAATCCTTTGTGACTGCATATCGCCAAATACATTTGTAAGGAACGTAAACTGGACCGAGGAGATTGGGTGGCAAACTGCACGTGACACTTCACTGGCCATTGGCATTGGCAATTTTTTGCTTGGCTCACTTTTTGGCCATTCGATTTGGCCGCAAGGACACGCCCGCTACATAATTCAGGGGCCGCCGCCGCCGTCGCCGCAGCGCACACAGCGCAGGGATGTGTCTCAATTGCGAGATTGCTTTAGCCCCTGAATCCACCCATCGACCTCTCAGCAGCAGCTCACCAGAAGCTCACTCAGCCCTGCCCTGCCCCCGCCCCCCACGAGAGCAATTTGCAAAAACCAGTTACGAGGAGAAGAGCTTATATCCTTGGCCACCGAAGGCTGGAATACCCTTGGAAGCTTACACTTGATTTGTAGGTAAACTAAGTGGTGTGTTGTCTTTAAAGTCTTATTGATTTAAGTGGGAAATGATGGGTAGTTAAAGATGAAAGCCTTTAAGAAATTAATTTATCTTTAAAGCAGCTTTAAAATTATGCATTTTAACTAAAATATTTTTAATTAAAAGAACAAAAATGAGTTCAACAATCTTTATGGCATTTACGAGCAGAAAATATGCGTGAAAAACCTATCGTTTTTCTTAATTAAATTTCCCAGCTTCCATTTCCCGTTCATTTAAAATTTATACCTCAGCATTTCCTACTCAAATTTCATTAATTTGTGCAAATAAATTTGGTTATAAAGTGTGAAACTTGTTTTTCTGTCAGAAATCGAGGTTTTTAATGAGATTTAATTGGCGTTTGCTATTCTTATATTTAATACCGTGATGCTCAAGCCTATGCCCACGCATCACATTTGTTTTTGTAAAATTACATTAAATTTATTAATTTATTTATATGAGAAATATAGATTATATTCTCTCCTTAAGCTTATAATATTTTTTAAAGATATTTTCTTTAGTTTATCCCATAAACTTACCTCGTCAGATGCCGACTGCCCTCGTGGACGGCCATTTCGGAGGACTTGAACTCGTTCAGCTCCTTGCGAATGGCGGCCTTGTCCTTTGGCGTCAGTCTTGTCCACGGCTTGTCCGCCCTGCGATCGTAGTCATGGGCCTGCGTCACCTCGATATAGTCGTTGAATCGGATGATCTTCTTCTCCTTCAGCTCCTCGACCGTGGGCCGAAAGCTGAGCTTGCGCAACAGATACGACTTTTTCTCCTCCTTTTGCTTTTTCTCCTCGGCGGGTGATTGAGCTGAATTATAATATTTTATATTTATTAATAAATCTATAAATAAGATTCAAGACTCACTTTTCAAGATGTTGCGCTCGACCAGCTCCTCGGCCGTGGGTCGCATTGACAGCCTTCGGATCAGACGCGCCCCGATCGCCTCCTTGGACTCCTTGAGCTCGTTGTCGGTGACCTGGTGCAGGATATTCCTGTTGATCAGATCCTGCTTGTCCGGCCGCAGCTGTAGCTTGAGGGACAGCGACTCCTTCCGCGCAAGCTTGGCCAGCCGGGTGTTGTCGTTATCATCGTCCCGATAGACAATGTGGCCATCGCTCTCGTCGCTATCGCTGCTGCTCTCCCGTATCACAAAGGGCCTCGTGTTCTCCTTGTTCTCCACGGTGCACGGCAATTGGATGTTGAACATTTGCTGCCTGCTGTGGGTTAAGCATTCAAGATATTCGGACATTAACACATCATCATAGTCATCATAATTAAACATTAAATACTCTACTTGTACACAGACATACACACAAAACCACAACAGTGACTAACTAACAACAATGACTAAGGAGGAGGGCAGCTCATGCAGGCATCCAAATCCTCATCCTCATCCTCATCTCTCCGCAATCTTGGCCAGGGCAATCTGCCAGATTTCTGCCAGCTTCTCTCGTGCATAAATATCCCTGCATGTGTAGGATTTATTCATGCCTCTTTACCTATCTTTGCACCTACAGTTGCATTGAAAATTATATGGCCAGAGATTTAAGTACCAAAAATGCCTTTGATTCGTGATTTAGTGACCTGTTAAAATTTTATTTTTCACTTAATTTATGGTCTGCCATTAAATGAGACCTTGTTGTTTTTGAAATACAAATATTTTGGCAGAAAGAAAGACCTTAAGGTGACTTTGGACAAAGATTCACTAAGATTGTATCATAGAAAAGAAACTAACTTTGGATGTTTCGAAAAAAGCTAACGTTCTTCATCTGCAACAATTTTTTTTAGCTAAACTAAATTTTATGTAAAAGTTTTGGATGGTTATAGGATTTTTGGAGCTTCAATTTTGTGAAATTTAATATTTATTTTCGGTAATATATTTTTTAAAATATTTATTTTATGATATTTGACACCTTAAATTCCCTGCTCTATAAATCCAACCGCAACTGTATCTATTTCTTTCCATTTTTTTGTCCTTTAAGTTTTGTCACCCAACAAAAAAAAAGAATGTAAAGAAACCAAAAGAAAAATGCTTTTTTCCACCTCTTTATTTTCCCTTGCTACTGCGGCAGTTTCGTATTCTCCCCCCTTTTTTTTTGTAGCTTTTTTTTTTTGTAAGCGGCACGTGGAGTGCACATCTGGCACACACACAGTGAGAGATACTAGCAGACACACACTGAAGCAAATAATATGCAAAACACATGCACATACTCGTATATGGACGCATATGTGTTTGAGTTTGTACTTAAAGCTTGAAGCTGAAGCTCGTCGCCTCGAATGCCATATCCTCATATCCTGTCGGCTGCTTCCGCCGCACTTTCGGGGCGTTAATGCAAAACACGATTGGATAAAAACTGAACAAAGAGCATAGTGTGTGTGTCTGTGTGTTTGGGGGGCCACACGGCGTATGAGTGACACTGGGCGCATACCCTTGGGGAAGTACTATACTTGAAACACATAGTTTCGCAGCAACTGTCTCCGAGGAAGTCAACTGGAAATGCCGGGCAGGAAGCCACTTTTTTTTCTGAGTTGCAAAGATTATAACGATTTTTGCTTTTCATTTTTTTAGCAACAGGATTTAAGGAAGTGGCCTTTTAAGGTACTTTTTTTCGGGGTTTCAAGTTAAATTTAAATTGTGAGACTTTGTTTTTTAAGGGTTACAAAGTTTTTGAGATTTTCTAGCAAGTCTTTTATGTAATTCCTATAATTTCTAAACCTTTGTACATTTTCCCATAAGATTAAATTCTCCAGAAATTTATTTTAGCAAATAATAAAATTCCTCTCAGTTTCCTGTATATTTTCCTAGACTTCCTCCTTTCTTCCGTCACATTTCCAGCGATTTAACCTCCATCAAAATGGCTTCATAGTGTCTTATAACCATAAATTTCTGCTCACTCTCGCACTTTACGACGGAAAGATAGATGGATGGATAGATAGATGTGCAGATGGTTAGATATGCGGCAACGCAACAGGAAATCGCTTTTTCCGAGGCACGTTCTCTGACTGCAGCGCATACTTTACATATTCCTTTTTTTATTTGATTTTTTCGGTCCGTTATAAACTGCATAAATTGTTGGCCATATCAGTCATTCGAGATACTTGTTCTCCTGGCTGAGTGAGGCCTGTCTTTGTGCCTTCCTCAATTTCAATTTCCATTTGCGAGGCACACACTTGAAGTTTTCACTTTGGCCTCTGGACAAATTTAAGGCAAACTTTGCCTAATGAAAAAACTTGACCTAAAAACTCATTTCCTTTCAACGTTCTCCCTCTACCTTTTTTTTTAGCATATTTCGAATGTGGGAAATATCAAATTAAAACTGGCAGGAAAAAATTGGGTGTATGGGAGGGCGGAAGCAAACTGTAATTTGAAACAAATTCCTGCTTGAAATGAAACATGCAAGATTCGGAGGGAATAAGACAGTAGCCGGCAAGGAAAAGACAAAGAAACTTTTATGAAAAAATCTACATACACTTCCACACTCACACAGATACACGCACACACACATTCTTATATATATGGAGAGGTCTCGAGTGTTGTGATGGAAGATAAGGAAATAAAAAATTAAAAAGAATCTTTGAATACTCTTGAAAAAAAAAAAACTTTCGAATTAAGTTCTGGAAATTCTTTAAATAGATTTTTTTTATATACACTTTTTTTAAGCAGTATAAATATGTTTTAGCTTCCAACCAAGAAAGCTTAGTATTAATTTTTTTGACTCTTAATCTCTAAAGCAATTTGTCGCTGAATTCGTACTTGGGAATTATAAAGGAAATATTTAAAATTAAATTTACTTAAGTGAATTTTTCTTTCTTTCTTTTTTGTCCTTACGAAAAGTTTTAGATAGTAGTGAACATTTTTAGCTCTATAACTTCAAAACTTTGATATAAAATTTAATTCAACCAAAGTTAACGGACAAAAGGACAACGGACAAGCTTGCATTGACTCAACTTAAGCTGCTTTCGTCCCTAAAAACTCACTGAGCCCATAAAACTCCCTGCCAGGATATAAAAACAAAGAGAGATATAAGAGGCAAACAACGAAAATCGCACAAAAAGTTAGTAATGTAATAAGAGAAGTGTGTGCCTTTACGAAGTAGTGTTGATGATTACTAGCGCGTGTGTGTGTGTGTGGGTGTAAGCACTACCAGTGTTGTAAAAGTTTCAGTTTTTATTTTATTTACTCAAAAAATAAAACAGAAACTTGAAGAAAAATACAGACGGATGAGAGAGAGTGTGTTAGAGTGCAGCAAAGTGCAAGGATACAATGGGAGAACATTTTTATATTGTTTTTATTTTGTTTTTTGTTTCTCTTTTTTTTTCTTGTTTGGATTTTGTGAGAGGATTACTTTTGGAAGGACTGCGGGGTAGTGTTACATAACAACAGTTAGGAACTAAGAGAGAGAGCGATATATATTTTTGGGGTGCACTAAAAGCATTTTGCATACATTTTTTGTTTGTTTTGGTTTTTGGTTTTTGGGCTTTTATGATTTCACATTACAAATAAATTAGCTAAAAATTGTTTACCATAGTCTAATCCGTGGTCGTAGTATTGGCCTGATATTCGATATGTTTCGATATATTTGTTGTTTAGTTGAGATAGTAGTAGTAGTAGTAGTAGATATAGAAGTGGGATAGTTTTGTTGTTGTTCGACACGCACACACAAACGAATCGAATCGAAATCGTATATGAAATATATAGAACAAACACAGGTTCGAGGGGGGGCAGACGGGCGGGAAAAAAGAGAACAAATTTGTTATATAGAAAATAGTTGAAATAACAATAAAAGGAAAACATAACAAAGAGGGGAATCGTATCTTTTGGTGAGTTTTTCTTCATGTAAAAAGTTAAAAAGTTGTGATTAAACTAGAGAGACAAACGTAACTCTCTCTGGGCAAACTTTAGTCAGTGGTTTTGGAAAGAAAAAACTACCAAAAAAACGTGAGGGAGTTTGAGGTTTGTAAGGAGCGTGTTTTTAAGGGTTCATCAACTGGGAATTAAGTAAAACGATACAAAATTTGGCTACTTAAGTGGGGTAACAATGCTGTTTTGAGTCAATCAAGTTATTTTCCTTATTAATGGATATTTGCAAGCTAAATATATTTATTTATGACCTTTAATAATTTAGTTGTATGTTAAATATTTGAAAATTGTAATCATTTACTTGATTTTATATTTTTTCAATGCAAATACAATGTTTTGGCATTTAAATAATGAATTATAAGCGCTCTAGATATTGGTTTAAAATAATTTAAAATGTGGAGGCTATTGTTCTTTTATATTTTTACGTTAAATAAATGTTTTGGGCTTGAAATAAAGAAGAAAAACCTCATTTTGGATATTTAGGGAATATTCGAAAGGCTTTTAATAACCTTTGGCAATTTTAAAATTTTGTTAAAAACATCTTTTCTTGACTCTCAACAGCATTATCCCCCAAGAATCCGGTATAACCCATTATCCTACTCACTTGAGCGAATAGTTGTTGCCTGCCGCATCCTGGCGCACCACCAACGGACGCTGGTTGGCCGACTGTTGTTGTGCCGCTGCTGCAGCGGCCGCTGCCATGGATCCGATGCCACCGTTGCTATTGGAAATGGCAGCCGCTGTGGCCGCACTTCCGGCTCCATGCTCCTGCGTGGGCGTCACCGGCGTGGAGGCGGACGCGGGCAGGATGCCGCCCTTCTTCTTCAGCGCCGACTTGAGAGGAACTGCATTTGGTTTGGGCTCTTTGGCTGGAATTTCCTCGACGCGCTGCGTGTCCATCATGCGCACATGGTTGCCACCATACGGAGCGTACTCGTCGTCCGAGTCGAGCTCATCCTGATCGGGATCGTGATCTGTACAAAGGATAAGAAAATGTCAAAGTGAGTGAGGATTTAACGAGCATCAAACATGTATTTGGTACTGGGATTTGGGGTCAGGGGGACGAGGACTGGCCTCTGGGCCTTTGGGGGTGTCGATATTCAGTTGATATTACTATTTTGGCATTTTAATGTGTTAAATATAATAGTTTCAATCACTTTCAAATTAATTTTCTTGTTCAAATCTCTTTAAAAAAAATTTCAAATTTTAAATTTGCATCAATTTTGATTTATCGATAGCAAAACATACTCGTTATCGATAAACAAATCAAAAAGAAAATCATAACACATTATGTACAATATTGAAAATCAATTTACCTTGTAAAAATCTCTTTAAAAAACTTACAAATTTAAAATTTATTTTAATTTTGGTTTATCGATAACAAAAAGTACTCGTCGTCGATAAACAAATCGAAAAGAAAATTATAAAACATTAAGTACTCATATTAAAATCAATTTACCTTGTTAAAAAAGCTTTAACTTACATTTTGCATCAGTTTTGGTTTTTTGATAAAAAAAAACATACTCGTTATCGATAAACAAATCGAAAATAAAATCATAGCTCATTAAGTACAATATTCAAATCTTTTTAATTCAATTTATTATAAGAATAAATCGTCTTCCTTTAACAAGTAGGTTTGCCTTCTAATTTGATAAAGATTTCCGCACATTATCGATAACAAAATACCCAAAATATCGTTATATCAATTAAATATCAACAACCCCAAAAAAACAAACTAGCATACATTATGATGTGCGCGTTTTTGTTAATGAGCTGAGGGATTAGCTAGTCTAAGAGGTGGGCTTTTCTTAGGATTTTCTGGATGGGAGCTAACTCAGGAGGTTGGGGGATTTTCTGGGATGGGGAATTACCATCGTAGTCGTAGTCCTGCTGGTAATCCTGATCGTTAACGGCGCCTGGCCCGTGCGGTCGTCCAGCGATGAGCGTGGGGCTCGGCGTGGAGAACATCGGTGGCGGTGGGATCGGTCCGATCTCCGACAGCGGAATCGGTGGCTCCGGCAGCTCGCTGAGCATTACGCCCGGCGGCAGCTTACCGCCCGGATATGGCGGCGGTGTACTGCCCGGCGGACCGCCCACCATTTTGCCATCTTCGCCATCTATTTGGGGTTCGAATTTTATTTTTTTAACATTTGAGGTGTTGGTTTTTCATCAGTTTCATCAGTGTTTCAAGCGGTTTAAGGGATAGGTAGATAGAGATAGATATAGAAGTATAGAGAGAGATAGAAACAGAGAGAGAGAGAGAGACAGAGAGTGAGTGAGAGCAGCTCTTGTTCGCATCTAGCCAATGTGTGTGTGTGAAAGTGTTGTGCTTGGGTGAGAGTGACTGTTTTGGGTGTGTGCTTTTGTAAAGAGAGGTGCGTGAGAGAGAAAAGGAAACTGGTTTGTAAGAAAGTATCAGAAATCTCAAAAAATAACAATTAAATTTTAGACCATTCTAAATCGTTGAACAGCTGATAAATGTTACTTTTAATTTATTCTGAACTCAGTATTAAATTCAGGAATGCCACAGAAAATACAAGAGTTTTTAAATTTATTGAAAATGTGACCAAAAGTATGCAATATAATTTTTTCAGATCAAAATTCATTATATATTTCAATATATTTATTATCTGTTACTTTTAATTCATTTTAAGCTCAATATTAAATTCAGAAATGTCACAGAAAATGGAAGATATTTTAAATCAATTAAATAAGTGCCCAAAAGTATGCAATAAAATATTTCGAAGATTCAGAAATGCCACAGAAAATTTAACAGATTTTAAATCAATTGAAAAGGTGCCCAAAAGATTGCAATATATTAATTTGCAGACCAAAATAAATTGTATCTTTAAATATATTTATTGTAAAATATTTTGTAGCAGACTTACGGACATAATTTCAACTAATTTCAACTCCCTAGCTATTTCTAGAGATAATATCCCTTATACCTTGATGATTTTCCTGATTACCTTCATTAGTTTCCTTTTTTCTCTTCCCAAATTTGTCTTATTCCCTAATGATATAGCATCTAGCCTTAAAAGGTTGTTAATTCCCCCCTTTTTCCGACTTACACATGTGCTCGTTGTGATAGCAGATGTTGACTCCGCGACGGGTCAGCTTGTTGGCGCCCGACAAGGTATTGGGTCGCTCCATCTTGCCGTCCACCTGATGGTGGCCACCGCCACCGCCACCTCCGGGGGGCGGCAGCATCGAGCCCTGGATGGTTGGCTGCTCGAGATTGGGCGTGGATATTGTGCCATTGCCTCCGTGTTGTTGCTGCTGTTGTTGTGCATCAGTCTTGTCTTTTCTTGGTTCTGCAAAGGGAAAAAAAATAGAAGAGAAAAATAATGAGTCAAAAGCACACTAATTTATGTTTAAAGAACTATTTAGCAACAACAATCCACTGGGCCATTGTGTGTGCACTTGACAAGCTTTTACTTTAATTGTCGTGTGGCAGTGGCTGCAGGACAGACAGGACAGGCTCTGGGTCGGTGGAGTCGTCCTTTGGGCAGTTGGAAAATTGGCTGGCGGGCAGCTGTTACAGCAACCACTTGAGTGGTCGCAAAGCTCTCACTTGCACGGCGAGAAAAATCTAAGCAGCATGCCTATATTCCATAAAAGTTTCCCTTAAAACAAACTCATCATTTAAGCTATATAATTTCTATATCTTGAGAGATTATATAAATTTATTAAGATACAAATACTTGGCCCTGTCCCAAGATTTTTTAACAATAAAATATAGCTTAATTTATTCAAAAAGTTAACCAATTTTCTTTAATATATTTTTTCTCCTAAAGACTAGGTATTTTCTTCGAGTGCCTGACATGTCCCTGCACTTTTTCTCTGTTTTTTTTTTTCGTTTCTCCCTGCACGGCAGCAATATTTTTAATTGTTGTTAAAGGCTTAAGCGCACCCGGGCAAAGCGGTTTGGGTCAAATTGCGGCAAGGACTTTTCTGCTCCCCCGGGCTGACACGGCGGATGCGCATTATTTCCTTGTTAAATTTAAGTGAAAGGTAGAAAAGAGCGATGTGTGTGGGAAAAACAGGCCGCAGTCCAACCGGAAATTGCCCCGAGTCCCAAAAAAAAAATATTTTTAGACATTATCCCATACCCATAACACCACAAGAACCGTGGAAAATATCTTATTTTCGGACTATTACCGAAGATATCTCTTTTTTGGGGCCGCGCAATTAAAATTCCACCCTTAATAGACAAGCGACAAGATCGCTTACAAAAGCAATTAAAGCAAAGAAAATTCCAAACGCTGATCGGTTGACAGACAACCAAAGAGAGCCAAGAGGGATATATCGCCAGCGCATATATAGCCATCACGCGATTAATTGGCAGACCGACCAGCAAATTAATTCCAATTTTTCAACAAGTTGCGTGGCATAAACAAGCCACACACCAACAGCCCCGTACAGTGAATAATTCATTGAATATTAAATGAAAATGTGCAGGGAAGAATGTGTTTGGGTTTTCAGAGGGCGTAGTAGTATAGTGTGTAGTGAGTATTGCATACCAGTCGCTGTTAATGGCACGTAAATAAATATCAAAGCGTCTCTAAATACGCAGCACAAATTGGCGTACAGAAGGAGAAATTTAATAGTTTTTACTAGAGCGTTAAAAATGCAACAAAGTAAAATATTGTACCATTAACCAACTGAAAGAATATGAATTTAATTACTGAAAAATTAATTACTTAAGGGTTGAATACAAAATAATTCGAGTGTGGAACAGCTTTTAAAATTTGTTACAAAGGTTTTTTTTTAAATATAAAGTAATATTTTTATATTTAACTAACATTAAACATTACATTTGTAATTCAAATTAAAATAAAGAAAAATTGTGTAAGCATTGAAAACAACTTTAAGCAAATTCTCAGTCATTAGACAAATTATTTCACTCAATTTTTTAATTAAACATTAAATAATAAATGAAGAGCCTTGTAAAATATTTTTCCCTGTGCATAGGCGGCTGATATATATAAAATAAAAGGCGTGGCAATCGTCAGCACCTCGGCAAACTATTCAAAACAGATTCAAATTCCGTTGGCTAAATGCCAGCCAGCGAAAAGACTTGACGTGTTTGCCTAAATATGTTTTTTAAACACAAAATACATATCTCTCGCGCTCTTTTTTTGTTTGACGCCTGAAGTAATGAAATTCTTTTGCGTCCCAAGTTCAAAACAGAAAAAATCTGTGATGTCTGCTGTCACAATGAAAGACCGCAGAAAAAACAGCCCTGACTTTGACATACGCTGTGTGTTTACTATATTATGCGATGAGATAATGTATACAAACTGGACACTAATGTAAGCTAAATGAAAACCAATTAAAATGCACAATCAATTATGCAAATGGAGATAAAATGTACCAGCTCCGACTCTGGGTAATTTATCAATTAGAGACCTGTCAGAGGCTGCAAAATTTAAACACAAAGTGGGTTTATCTCTCTCGGTTGCCCTTTATATCTGATGAAAAGCAACAACCCACACACCTTATTTAGCCCCAAATCTTTTAGGTTTCATCTCTGGGGAGTTTCATCTCTTAAGCTCAAGTTTTCTCTCTTGACTCATTTCCCCCGAACACCGAATTTCCCTCTTATCTGAAGGGAACAATGCGCACACTAATGACATTAATTAAGCAGAAAGTTTGGCCTCTAATTAGCAAACACACACAGAAACACGATTTGGCCAGAGACACAAACATGGCCGAAATCATTAGGCCCCAGCACTTGCAACAAAACTCTAATCAATTATCCTTGGGGCGTCGCGCCTGCAATTACAACGAGGGGGAAAGTCGAAGAAGGGAAGAAAGGAAGCTTAGCAGACAGGACAGGCAGCCTCCCACAAAGCACTTAATGTTCAGTTTCAGACAACTTAACTTTACGCCTCTTACATCACTTCAACTTGCGAAATAAATTATTTAAAAATCAAGTCAAATGTGATTTTCAAAGAGCTCCCTTTTTTCGGCCAAGTTAATTAAAGTTTGCCTGCCACAATATAATTTCCACTCACGCAACAAAGTTTTATTTTGCGGTGTGTGTGGGCGACACGGTGACGTCACATGGGATTTGAATTCATGTTAAACGTAATGCGGAGATTTATTTATAATTCAGCCATCGCCCCGGAAAATCAAATGCGGAGGGGAGTACATTCTACAGACAGCGAACAATTCGTTATGCAGCCGCCAACTAATTGCGCGGCGAACCCACACAATCGCAAAGTGACAGGTACACGGTGAGAAAATTAGTAGGCTTATAACGGGAAAATATATTGGAGTGATAAGAACATTTTTAAAGCGATACGAGTGCTGCATAAAATGTATTATCTGATGTTTACCAAATTGTATGGCCTTAATTAGGATTACAAATTTATAATAGTTAATACCACAAATTCCTTTAGAAATAATTATTATTATTATTATTGTGGCAGGCAATACTATAAATACTATAAAGACTATAAACACTATAAAGACTATAGACTATAAGTACTGTAAATAATATAAATACTATAAATACTATAATATATCCTCACGGACTTAGTTTAGCTTTTAATATATTTAACCACAAAAAGTGCCTGAAAATATTAGATAGAAGGCATTGTAGGTTCTCTTTGTCCAGGCTTTTCTTATATTTAAGTAATACCCCTCATAAAAAATAAAATAACAATCTCTTTAAGTGCTTCTGACTATCTATATTTATAACAAATATATAACAGCATTATATATCCAAAGAAAGCTATGCAAAAATATATTTTAAAAACCCTGAATTACATGAATCATTTTATATATTATTTTTACATGTTCGAATTTATCTAAAAGTATTCACCGTGCACAAACTCTTTGCAATACTTGTTGTTTTAGCTCTCAACAAATCAACGAGAAGAGGGTCGAGATGAGGGCCCTGCCAGTAACTGCAGGCAATGTGTGGATATTTGATAAATAAGCAATGAGCATTGTGTATTTGCGGTGGATTCCAGGGGAGCAGCAGGGAGTAGCCCTGGGAATGCTGCTGCAGAAAGGCCGCAGGCAACAAATTTTCATAGCTCATTTTCAGTTTTTGCATGGCAGGCAAGCGTCAGAGAAAAGGACATTTGGGGAATACACACAGGCGAGGACATGTGTGTTGGCAGCGATATGCGCTGCTCCTTTTCACCAAGAGAGGGAGGGAGGGGAGAGATTGACAGGCAGGCAGGCAGGCTCTTGACGTCACAACGAAATTACATTACTCATACGCCATGTGGCCACAGCAGGGGCTGCTCAAGTCGCGAGGCAGGAGGATGGGGAATATAAGGCATATCAGGCAAAAACACGTGCATTTGACTTAAAGCAAAAGAAACTGCATTTTGGCCTCCAAATTGGCTAGAAATTGCAAACTTACATCACGTATACGACACGTTGTTCGGTGAGAAAACTTGGCAATTACAACGCGAATTCCGCACACAACGCCACCGCTGTGCAGGCCTTAAATCAACACTCTGTCACAATTCATTAAATTTAATTAATGCAATCTCTCTCTCCCCACCTGGGTCTTGTTAATTCAATGAAAGGGAGATGGAAATGAAAAAAAGTGAAAAATAAAAGGTAAACCATATCAATTTGCTTACATGTCTGGGTCTCTAATAAAAAATATAAAGAACGAGTGTCTGATTCCCCCTTTGCATAGCGGCAAGTGCTCTTGTGTCAGTTAACTCGTCGTGAATTCAGAAATTTCTTCCCTTTTTCTATTTGTCATTCGCCATTTCACAGTTTTTAGTGTTTGCCCAAGCGAAAAACATTTTCCACTCGAACCGTTTCCACACGAACAAGTGCACACACACTCACTTGACAATGGCAAGTAACTGGGAAAATTTTATTGAATAAAAAAATAAAAGCAGGAGAGACACAGAAAAAGGGTTTCGCGCTTGAATATTCCTGGGGAAATTGGCCCTGTTGAGCAGGTAAACTATGTGATATTGCATTTGGCTTTACAGGTTGTTTTAAAAACAAGCAGAAGAAACTTGTATAAATATTTTACAAGATTTTGAAACAAAGTTAAGGCTAGAAAAAGGGTTTATATTCCTCCTACAACTTCACTTGTAATTTTCTTAAAATGGTTTCTCAGACCAAGTAATTTGTTGGGAATTTATTATTAGGTATTTTCCTCTTTATCCTTAATAAATATTCTTGAAACCCTAATATATAAGGACCACGCAGTTCTTAGTTGTCCTAGTGATAAGGTCAAAGTGGATTACCCATAAAACCCAAGCCATAATTCATAACACAAACAATTATCCTAAATTTATGAATTGCCACAGCTTCTCCTTTTGGAAAAATGGATGCCCTTTCACCTTTTCACCTGTTAAGCTGTTGCTTTCCCCTGACTACATATTTTTATTTGGACTTCCATTAGCCGGTATATAAATAAAATTTCGCCCCAAAAGTATTCTGAACTTTGGCCTTTCGCCACCGCTGCCCGTGTTTACTTTCAATATTCAACTCACGGCGAGTGGAAGAAGGAGAAAAATAAAGAAATACGCAGCATTCCGAAGCATTACCTCCCGAGGCGGACGACACATTGGCCCACAATCCGTTTTGGCCGAGATTGAAATGCGTTTGGCATTTAACAGGTTAATGCAAAAATAAACACATCAAACAGCGGGCTGGCTGGCTGGCTGAGCGAAGAGCACGGAGAACAAATACCTTTCGTACAATTAAAAGTTTTACGCGCCAATTTCCCCCCAAAGGCAGTGTGTAAACAAAACAATGCAGCATTGGCAGCGCAGCAGCGCCGAAATTAAAAGGCGATTAAAAATAAATTAAGTTTACCCCGGCAATTGCTATAAGCCAAATGGCAAACACAGCGGGACGGAGAGAGATGTAACGTTTAACTTGGAATAATGTTTGAGTTTGAGTTTTCCATTCGAATTTTTCCCATTGAAATGTACACAAAAGGTGAAGGTCGATTGCCACAAACATAGGCCACTCACAACGGCCAACGGCCAAGGTAAACATTTTTTATTTTCTTCCCCATTAACGAAATTCTCAGCTAGCCCCAAAGATTTGTCATCGCAATGAAATATTTGTTTGGGACTGGGACTCTACTACTCGCAAAATAGAATTAAATTCAGTGAGGTGGCGATTGATGGTCATTCAAGTGTGGGCGGGAATCCGACAAAATGCGATCGGCTTTGCTTTTGCGGCGGATGCTTAGAAACGGCAAAATCAATTTATTTTCATTAATGCAATAGGTTTAAATATAGAACTTGAGCTATTTATTATTATATATTGTTGGGTAATACAAATTGCAGAGATTTATATTAAAACAAATTTATTTAAGGAGAGAGGTCACTGAGCTGGGACATTGTTGTAGTGGAAACTATTATAGTATAAAATATATTAAAAATATTTTATCTCTTGAGATATAAATATATTTATTCTCTTTAAAGTATTCCCTTTTAAATAAACATCTTAACTATTTTTAGCTTGCTTCGTAATAACCACATAGAATACCTATTTTAGGCATTCAAAAAATATGCAAAATTATTCAAAGAAAAATCACTTAATTGACTTTTTTCCCCTCTCTTGACAACCAAGTGTCAAATATTCTTCAGCAGAGACGCAAATGATGATGATCGTTATACATTAAGACCAAATGACAGTTGACGCTCGCTCGCTGCAACTTTGGGACTATATATCCTATTTATCCCATTTTCTTTTGATTTAGTCAAGAGAACTTGTCGCGGTTATTTTGTTTTATGGTTTCGAGAAATTAATGTCGCATTGTTCCCGCCTCTTAGAATTTAATACGTATTTTTATTTTTCAATCTGCGAGGTATATATATACATATATCTGGGCTATATAACGCCACAGATTTATGAGACGGCAACAGCTAACGAAAATGCTCAGCTCTTCTACTTGCTTAATTTGATAGATGAAATCAGCACTCAGTTATGCACAGGGAAATAAATATAGAAATGAAAACAAATGAGCATCGACGGAGGGGAGAGCCCAGAGGAGAGAGTATTAAATAAATTCATTTAAGAGGTCGGTCGGTCGGTCGGACACTGGAAGAAAGTAAGGTGCGTAAATCTGCCGCTTTTACTGATTTATGGCCAAGAGCGAGAAATTGTTGCATATCGTAAAAAATGAGGCAACAAAACGAGCAAAGCATAAATAACATTTAATTTAAGCTTGAACTCGCACAACTCGGAAACGACCCCGACAAAAAAAAAATAAAGAAAAAAGGGAAAGGCAAGAAAAGTTGATGAAAAACCGTTTCGACAGAAGCCCGCATCAAGAATTGGTCGAAAGAACAAAATAATGCCATAAAAATAAAAATCAACAACGTGCGAGGAGCAGCAGCGGGAAAAGTTATGCCAAAGTTCGGCTGAAGTGAAAGTGGGGAAAGGTCGGGGCGGCAACTTGAACTGCGGTTTTCGAACATAATCAAAGACTAACAACAAGTGCGGCGGAAGGGAAAAAACCGGAAAGTTTACGAGCCGCACACTCGACACATGGACAGCCGGCCCCTGCCCCCACACACGCACACTTAGGCGCTCACACACGCGCCACTGCGGTGTAAATTTTATAGATGCGCCCCATGCCCTGAAAAGTAGGCAACGCTAAATGGCAAAAAACGGCTGCGTGGAAAACTCGGCGGAAAAGTGGGCGAAAAACACAGAATTCCAATTAGAGATGGTCCTGCGTCTGTGTCTCCATCGAAAAGCGGGCATTTTCATTTAATTGGAATACACAATCCCTGACTATTTCGACTTTTATTTGTTATTAAAAGTTAAATATTTAATTGGAAATATGATAGTTTAGGCACCAAGTTTATACATAAAATGCTCTACTATGGTTTTTGGTAGGAAATTAAAATGAAATAAATTTTAAAATTAATTTTTGCGGCTTAATTAATAAAGAAACAATTAATATTTAAGAAATCCTAACAAAAGAAGTCAGATTTATAACATAAAATATAGCCAAACTTGAATTTTAGGTGATACAAAATACAGACAGCCTTATTTCTATTTAAGCTTGAGGCAGATGATTTTTAATATAAGCAATATATAGTTTAGAGTATAAATAACTATCAAAATGGCACCATTATAATCTTAATTAAATAATAAATCATTTCCAAAGCTTGTAAGTCACATATCCTTTTCAAAATCAAAGCAAAATCACATCATCGGTTATAAGAAACCTTTAGCCTTAAAAAATCACCCAATCAAGGTCCAAATATCCATTCTCTACTTAAATAATAGTCCATCAGCAACTTGTCGTCCTGTCAAAGTGACAACATTTAAATTTAACTCATTAATCAAGCACAGCTGCTTCTCAAACTCAAGTATGTGTGTAAACCTCTTTGAGAGGTTTTTCCCAGATTTATCTAGCAAATAACCGGGATTACACACTCTCTAAACTCTCGACACAATCACCTGTCATAGGTCGGCGGCCTAGGTTCGTCTCGATGGCAGATACTTGGACTTTGTTCAAAGCAAAACTTCTAAATCTGCTTAACAAGCCCGCAAAATAAAGAAAAAATATGAAAAAAGGCAAGAAAAGAGGCAAAGAAACTCATCAAATTGGATTTGTTGTCTGGGCAACACAATTCCACGGGTGTCTGCCACTCGATTTAGCCGATTTCTTAGTGATTTTTAGCAGGAGTCTAGTCTAGAGGGTTTAAATTTAATGAAAGCCCCTAAACGGCTTGAGGAGCGACAGGCGAAAAAGAGCGCCTACAAGGCGCATTAACCAGCCCCAGGGCTTAAAGGGGCTAAAAAGCCCAACCAAACCCATTAAAACGGGGTGTGAGATTGGGATTTTTTGGCAGGTTTCAGTGTTGTGGCCTTTAGGACACGTGGTGGTGGTGCGAGCTGAGTAACAGTTAACGTCACTTTAACACTGCCAAAACGAGTTTCCCTGGCCGGGGGCCATATTTGGAGCACAGTCACACACACAGAGAACCCACACTTATAGGCAAACAGCCCACAGCCCAAAAGCTTTTCACACCCAATTGCTGGAACAACAAAAACAAAGCACCAGCTGCAAGGGAAAACGCTTAGCAGGGAAAAGCCTCCTCTACAGATATGAGTTTTCCCAGTGTGTTTGTGTTTCGTACGTGCTTTCAGCTATTTTTTGTTATGTTTAACGCATACTCCGAATTATGATTACATTCTGGCGCTCTCAGAAGGACACTCTCATGTGTGTGGAGGATGTCTTCGTCTACAGTCAAACTTCATTAACTAAACCCGAAAAATAATAGTTAAAAATTGAGAATAGAGGGAAATAATTGAAGCAAATTTTGTATCCTTAATAAATAATTTTCTTTAGTTTAAATTAAGAGAGTATATAATTTAATTTCCTTTTACAGAGCCACTACTGTATTTACTCAGCCCCCTTAACCTTATCGAAATTGAGCAGACAAATTGCTTAGCTAAAATAGGTTTAGAGACAAGCTTCCTTTTCCCCTGCCAAGAGCCAATATCTTTTGTTTCTTGCTATATTCTCCGCTTTCTTTTTTCATTAAATTTTCCCAGCTTTTTCCGGTAACAAGTTCTTCGTGGAAAGATTTCCTGTCATGTTTGTGTTGTTCTCCCACATCTCCACCCCAAAAAAAATGAGAAATGCTTATAGCATAGTTAAGGGCGTTGGCTTCAATCAATAGCTGAAGGTCACACGAGTAGGAGTTCACTCAAGTCTTCGTGCTCCTATCCCTTTTTTTCTAGAAAAAAGAGGAGGAAAAGAAAATGATAAGCGGCCTGTTTGGCACATTAATCATACGCCATGTGTTGCGCCTGTCGCAGAGCAATTAGTTTCAGCATTTACGGCTTGAATTATGCATAGCAGCGGCAGTCGAGGCCCTTGAGATCGTGTATATATACAGCGTATATATCCCTGCACTGGGAGAATTTTCAATGAATATTTATAAGCAAGTACTTTCCAAAAAAACTTACACAAATAAATTGTATAAACCGAAAAATAACGCTTGAAAACCTTCAATGACTAAAATACAATTTATATTTAATTAATAAATAAATTTCAATCTAAATTCAAGCTTAAATTCATGAAAAAGGTCTCCGATTCTTTTTCTCTCCGTGCCTCTATTTTCAGGACGCATCTTGGGCAGTAAATTGCTTTAATTGACAGCGGAAGTGCCCCGAATAAAACACATTTTAGAAGCAGCAGCGGCGTCGTCACAAGTGTGTTAGAGCCTTGCAATAAATTAGCCATCATTTTTTGCCCAACCAACGGATGCCGGCAAGGTCATCCGCTCTGCCATATAATAATGACGATGATGATGATGATTTGTTGTTTGTTTTGGTTAAAAGAAAAGAAAAAACACAAGACAAAATCTGTTGACAAGAAGAACTTGAGCGGGAATTTTGGCCAGAATGACATAATTAAAAAGAAATAATTTACTGCCAAACTGTGAAAGTGAAAGTAATAAACATAAATTTAGGTCCCAAGGATTTCCGATTCTCCAGGGCAAGCTGCTGGCTGCCATGATTGATGGCCAAAAGTAGACCAAAGCCTTTGTCTTATGTAACTCAAGGAGCGGAGAGTTTATTTGGCATACGAATTGTCATCAGCTGATGCCATCGAGAGATATATTAATGAAGCCCCACGAAAAAGATGATTGATTGTTATGAGAGACAATTGTTGATCAACATCACTCATTAGGAATATTAATTTCTCTTACTACGTAAAAAATATCCCAAAAAGAACAATATATACTTCTTGATTTATAAGTATATTTTTTGCTTATTTATCTGAAGTCCTTATGAGCTGGAATATTGCTGTTTTTAGCTAGGAATAACATTAATTTGGGTTAAAGAAAGCCCACAAAAATAGTAGTAAAGTATTGACGTAAAATAAAGACATTCCCGCTGTGATTTATATATTTTCTACATATTTTCTAGTCCCTCTACGTGTTTGCTTATTTATTTAAAGTCGTTAAGTGCTAGCAAAATACCAACAATATTTATTCTAGCCGCTCGGAATTTAAGCCATAGAAATAAAACATATGAATTATGTCCGCACATTAAAGAGACAACATCGACCAAAAAAATATATATTAAAACGAAAAAGCCAAGAAAAAAGGAAGAGAGAGACATTTTTCAATGGCGTCAAAGAATTTCGGCTGCTGAGAATTTTCACCGAAATGAATCACAGCTGCCGAGGCAGCGAAGAGCGGAAAATAAATTCCCGCTCAATGAGTCAATGTGTCGCACAATTATAATATTCATTAAGTCTGCAACAAAATTAACATGTTATAAATATAAATAAGCAAGAGAGCAGAAGCGGCAGCAGCAGGCACCAAAAATAGCAAGGAAAATATACAGCAGATATAGAGGGGTAGCAAAATATGTGGAAAATAAAAACACAGTTCATTAACATGTAAAGACTGGCTGCAACAAATTGCCAACACATTTCGCCTTGGCCGAAGGTGAAGTTCATTAAAATTCCGCGTCACTCAAAACAAGAGAGGAAAAAAATGCCAAAAACTCAGCGCCAGCGATTGGGTGAAGGTCGGGAAAAATAGTTTTGTTCCTTCTTCCCTCTCGGGGTTTTTTCTCATCATTATCTTGGCCTTTATCACCAGCATCACCATCATCATCAGCATCGCCATTAGCTTTAGCTTTAGCATGTGCGGACAACGGCTGGAAATTTGTTTGCGAGCAGTTTGTTTGTTTTCCTTGGCTGACTGATGGCGGGGCGTCATCTCTCTGTTGATGACGTCCACCACCGCATTTCCCACCAGTTCCCCAGTTTTTCCTGATATTTTTTTTTTCCTTTTTTCCGCCTACTTTTTGACTTAATCTGTATTTTGTTAGCTGACGCTGCGAATGTGCGGAAATGCGTCCGCCACAAGAGACATCATTTGGGATTTGAGATTTATCTCCGCAGAGCGGAAAGTAAATTTTGATTGGCAAGTAAATAGCAGAAAATTAATTTGATTGGAATTCTGCGATTAGATTGGGAGATCAATCTAGATGGTGTAGAAAACAGAGTAAAAGAAGATTACATAAATATTATTTAATTAATAATAAATCAAAGGTAATAAACAACCAGATAAAATGTTAAAAAAAATCAATTTCAAACGGAAACACATTAATCTGGGTTTTAAATTCAATTAATTAATAAATAAATAGCACTTTTATGCAAATTAATAAGAATAAACACAGGAAAACAATTTAATTGCCAATATTTATGGCCGAATTTAAGGACAACACAGCCTACAATCATTAAATTAAGTTGAATAAATCCCACTTAATCCCAACACACACGGAATCACGCAATCACAACATAATCTGTGGAAACCTAATGTGTTCTTATCGCCACTCAAGCTAAATTACAATGATGTGATGGAAATACCTGGTCAGAAGTGTAATTAAGACACAATCAATCAGTTGGGGAAAAGAAATAATACCTGAGCTGCTGCTCACTAATTGAATTCGAAGAATCCAGGACCAACTTTGATAGCAGCTTAATTACTTGATAACCTGAGGACATTCGACATGCTGGCTGTGGATTTATGTAATTAGTTTGCTCCAGATAGCAGCGCACATGCATACATAAATTTCCATAAATCAAAAGGAAAATAAAACCCAGCACAGACAAGGATGATTATGATGATGGTCCCATAGTTAGTTAAGCGCCGAGGAGGACCAACTTTCCGGCCAAAAGTCAGCGCTTGACAGTCATTAGTCATATAAAAACGAACAGATATGTGGCCCAGCCCTGATGTGGGTCCGGATGATAATGATGACAGCCAACAGCAGCCGCAGGAAGAAAAAGAGCAGAGCCGACAAGTCAGGGTCCGGGTCCTCTCCTCATTCTCTGTGGGAACCCCCCCCATCAAGATCAAGGGCAGGCGAAAAATCAAAGCCGCAGAAAAGCGAAAAGCCAAAGCAACTGCATTTTATTGCGACCGAGAATTAACCTTGAAATAGGAAAGGACTCGGCCTTGACACCAAAGGGTAAAAAAATTATATAAAGAAAATTTCCAAAATGTTATAGTTTTTGTAAACTTTCAGGGCTAATACATTTTTTTTTTTTTTAAGATTTTATCTACTATAATAAATTATTTTTGAAAGGGTTATATACTATTTAAAATCTATATTTTGCATTCCCCTCATCATTATAAATTAATCTATATTTTAAACCATTTTTCTCCGTGCCAAAAACGCACAAAGAAAGTGAATATTATGCAATGAAAGCGAAGCCACACAACCACGTCTAGAACCCCGCAAAAAAGATAAACGAAATCTGTAAAAGGTTTTCCTGTACTCTGCTTTATATATATACAAATATTTTTTTTATTATTTCGCTGACATTTATCTAAGGGCCTGTCCCCGGGCTTCCCTCGTATACAAAAGGACTGCTGCGGAACTCAAGGGGGGCAGGACACCTGGCAAAGGGTTAATTAAAGTTGAGCTACGCCCACGTCCAAGGTGAGCAATAAATTTTATGGTCTCTCCACCAGTTAGCTCTTTTCATCTCCTCACAGCCCAGCCCGGTGTTTTTTCCAGGATTTCCTCCACCTTTGTCAAAGTCGGAAAGCTGCTGCTGCTAAAGCGGCTTCCACTAGTTTTCTCTTGAACTTTTCGCTGCTGGGGGGAGAAATAAGTATATTCCACAACATATTCCCTTTGTTATTTACCAATATTTATTTCACTTGTTGTTCTTCTTTAAGCGGCTTACACACAAAACCCTTTTGACAACTTTGAAGTGGCTCTAAGCAAGCACAGGAGCAGAAGGAAAAAAAAAGGACAATACTTGAGTGGACGAGTGGACCCAACTTGAAATACAAAACGAGCTAGAGAATAGAGAATAGCGAAGAAGTCCGAAAGGAAGTCGACTTTGAGTAGCAGGAAATTACAATTTTAACCCAAAACAGCAGCGAGTCCAGCATTAAAATGAATTACAATATGAAATAGGGTGGCGACCATGAGATACCCAGTGTTTGGTGGCAAAACATGTTGTTAATTTTATAATAGCTTGTTTTATCCATGAAATTAACTACAAGTACCGGGTATTGCACAAAACATTAAAAATACTTCAAAAACCATGAGATACTCAGTGTTCTGGTGCAAAATATGTTGCATACTTAAAGGGAGAAGGGTTTAACTGTCTTAGGAAATATTTTTAAGAGACAACTTTCTTATTAATGATTAAAAATGTCCTTTTTTTTAGTTTAATAAAAGCAAATTCCTTGCTTAAAATTTCCTTGAAATCAACTACAAGTACCGGGTATTACCAAAAACCTAAGACAGCAAGGCTATACAGTGAAGTGCCCAGTCATCAGCAGGAGTAGAGGAATTTCCAGTGCAAGGAAGTCCTTAATTTGTTTGCCTTTCCTCTTGCCTCTTTCTCATTCCTCTTTTCCCATTCCCATTTCCACTCTTCCTTTGCTTCCTCTCGAGCACATTTTCATTTGAATTTTTAATTTCGCCACGCCCACATTCTGTGACACTTTAAGCATTAGTTTGACACGCGGGGGGTTCAGGGTTTCGGGGCATTATTCCAGCCAGGATATGATTCTCTGGCATCTATTTAAGTGAGTGCAAACTTTACCCAACATTACATAACACACACCATCACACACACACCGGGCAAGGCAAACATTTTGCAAATTTTCAACGCAAATTGTTGCCTGAAAATCAAGGAAAAACGGCAGGGCAAGGCCCAGGCCCAACCACGCCACGCGTCATGAATTTTCCTCCTTTATTTTTTGTTTTTTCGGGCTGTTGTTGAAAATTTTATGCAAAAGCCAAAAACACAGACAAATCCAGCGAAAATTGCAGCCGAGCGCGAAGAACCTCGCTTCTCGTTCAGCGTTAGTAAATAAAATTTTCACTGGCATGTGCAACCAACAAGGGCTAATAGAAGAACTTTATTTCATTTTATTTATATAGTAGGCACTTCCTTTTTTCCATTTTTTAGCCGACTAACAGCAAGTGCAAACACATTTTAGGTCGTAGTCTGTGGGTAATGGCCGGGTCGGGTCGGCGAGTTGATTCTAATTTAAAGATTAGCATTGAATTATTTAACAAGCCTGGCAGCGGCAGGAGCAGAGCGAAAATTTGAATTATGTGCCATGGAAAATTATGCGAAAATTTTGGAAAATGGGGCAGGATTCGCCCAGGCTCCAGCATTGATAAATGGCAGAGGAATTAGTGGAACATGGTCGGTTGGGGGTCGGCTGTGCGGTTCGTTTGCCTGATTGTTTGCCCAAGCACTTGTTGCAGTCAAGGACCTTGCTTTTTTTTTTTTGTGGCTTAAAAAAGTGAGGAAAACTTGAAAATTTGACCTAAAAGAACTAAAATAAAAGAAGGCTAAGATAAACTTAGAAACATAAATTGGTTAATGGAGGGGAAGGCCTGCCACTTAGAGCCTTAAGTGAATATTAAGTTCTTTAAGATTGCCAGAAATCAATTGTTTTCTTATATTTTTCTTTTTAAACTACAAATTATAAAGTTATATATCTTTTCTATCCCCACAGTTTCTTTAATTTCCTATATTATTTTTTCCTTAATTTTCCCCAAAACTCCCTAGAGAAAAGTCTCCTTGAATTGGCCCAGAACAATTAGGCTTGAAGTGTGCGCGCTTAAAAAACCCGCAAAACGTTAAACGAAACGAAATGAAACGTCACAGCCAAGAGAATGGCAAACACACCCGCTTTCACACACACCCCCAACACACATACACACACACACATATGACAGCACACACACACTTTCATGGCAGGCAAACAACAATACAAACAGCAAATACGGCCAAAATCCACGAAACCAGAACGCGACAATTGCGCTTTGTGTTTGCGGAAAAGGGAAGGCGGAAAATGGTGGGCGGTGTGGAAAATGAGTAAGGGGGAGGGGCGGAAAAAGTGGGCGTGTGCAATGGGCAGCGGAAGAGCGCTGCCACTGGCAGGCGGCAAGGACTGTCCTTCAACAAAGTTGACCTTGCACTTGCCACTTGCTGCTGCTGGCTGGCTGGCTGAGTTTTCCTGCGCCGGATGTTGATTCTCTCATCGCGTTTTCCCCGGTTGCGTTTGCACTTTCTGAACCATATCTCTCCTCTTTACTTTTTCCCTTTTTCCCTTTTTTTTTTTTTTTTTTTT